>JBCJKH010019943.1:0-26946 GCA_039877255.1 Loriculus beryllinus
TCTTGTCTCACGAGCAATTTGTCCCCTTTTGCTGCTCAATTCCCTGGACATGTCGTTTCTAACCATCACTTTCTGTCAGCTCTATGCTGGATGCCCTCATGACTGCTTTCTTCAATTGAAGGTGGTAGTTCTCCATCTCCCCCAGATAAGGAGGTCCCTAGCACTCATGCCCAACTAAATAATGTAAAGTGGCCATTAAAGAAACAGAATTTAGGTGGAGAGGTTGATGCTTCAAGGTAGGTTGAGCATATCTACTTTCTATTTGCCTGCTGGTTTTGTGCCCAGATGTACTGCAAACAGTGTGGGGTGGAAGTGGGGTGTTACTAACTGTAAGAGCAGGCAGCTTTGATGTTTCATGACAGTGAGAAGCTCCTGCCATGCCATTGTGCTTAGGATCTTCCTAGACACACTGAAGCCCAGTTATATGGTTTAGTTTGTATGTTCATATATTTTTGTGACATATAACTAAGTCTGTAAAAAACAACTAATAACAATTATAAATTTTGAAATTACCAGGCTTTTCTAATAATTATTGTGAAAAAATAACATTCCCAAATAAACCCTTTGTTTCTCTTTATTTTTTTCTTCTTGATGATTAGCATATGAATATAATAAATGTTTCACTGCTGATTTTTTTTTTGACTGAGCAATAGAAAATGTTCTTTTTTGACCTAAAGTTTTGTTTTGAAAAAGTGATGTAACTTTTATATTTTTTAATGAGATAATTTTTACCTGTTCAAATCTTTTACGTATCTCTGCAGTATTTGAATTAGCTTATAATAGATTTCTATTAATTTCTTCAGGAGTTGAAAAATTTGGATATTAGAGAACATTGTAAGAAATACCCTTCCAGAAATCTGTTGACAGTCTAAAAGCATCTTTTATATAAGGTAGTAAAATGGTAATTCACCCTAATAACTAGGAGAACAAAGGCATAACTTCTTTAAAAATCACAAATGAATGAGAGAATATAATAAGATTAAAAAATACGGGGTTATGACATTAATGTGTGCTTTGTTCATTCATTTGACAAGTGGTTTTGTTCTAATTATGTAAGTTCCAAATATACCAGTGAAAGCATTAGTGAAATTAGATTTCATTACAGTTCCCAGCTCTTGAGTAGTTGAAGAAAACCTACTTTCTTTAGGTCCAAATATGGCACTGCACAGTGTGAATGGATGAGTTCTGTGACGATTCTGTGATGCTCCTTGAAACAGTATTATCATTTCAGCTTCATTGAATCAATATGATTTTTTTACATCTTTTTTCTGGCTTCTTTACCAGAAAATCATCACATGTTACTTAAGTGGCTGTGTAGTGTCTTCTTGGTATTTATCCCTCTTTCTGATTTAATTAAGTCTGTTCAAGCGTTCAGGTAATTTCTCAGTGGACGCTTATTGTTGTCTCAGATATGTTTTCTTCCATGTGGCTTTGGGCACTGATGAGGGTATTGTTTTTTTTCAGCAGAAAGTTGTCGTTTGCTGGCATAACTGCTGACAAAATTAATTTGATGTAAAACATGGTTTTTCCAGAACACGTAAAACATCATTAAACTCCACTATTCTAATGAGCCAAGAACGCATGGGAACTGTTCAGTTTCACAGCAAAGAACAGGAGGGTGAATGCTGACACCTGAACCATTAGAGAATCTTTTCTCCCTGTAATCTAACTCTTGCTATATTTGTTCAGCTAGGATTGTGTGTTAGCAGAGCTTCAGCATCTGTCCTCAATCTCAACTGCTGCCTGGTCCTTCTACCAATGTGCCGTGTTCTCTTGGCCTTCCTGCGGGGATCTCAGAAGGTAAGCACTGTCCTCAGAATGCAGCAGCAGTGAAGGTGAGGGCCCTTGTCTTTGTTTAGTCTAAATGTAATAGGAAAAAAGGTCTGTTATATCCCTATTTAATATTATACAGTATGGGACTGAATGGTGCCAGGTATCAGACATTCATCCTCGATTCATGACCTGCCTTTACTGGCATTGTCTGATTTGATTGGACTTGTAAATAAGTTTTTTTTCAGTGCATTTTCGAAGGATAGGGAATTGTAACCTGTGGAAGGCTGTGGAATTGTAACCAAAGTCTCCTTCTTTCCCAACTATAATATAAAAGCCATCTGTGTCCTCTCTACTGCCTCCTAATAGAATTCAACAGAGCAAAAGAACTTTGTCTCTGCATGATGATAAGTGTCCTACTGGAGGTGACAGAACCTTGAATAAAAATACTCAATCTGATATATCCATTAGCATGGGAGAAGTTCTATCGGAGCTAAGAGGCTTTGTTTCCTATGCCAATATTCAATAAAGAATAATTTAGTTTGTTTGCAATTCACCAGTTGCTTTTGCAGAAATTTAAGTAACACTTTGATGAACATTTGTGTTTTCTAAATGATTGCAAATTGAACCTATGAGTTCTGCTCATCATATGGTAGTACCTATAAGACTTAAGGCCTATAGATGCATTTATGCATGCCGTACCCCTTTCCCTCTGATCCTGTTCAGTAGAAAGTCTGCTGCCTGCAGCAATTGCTGCTGGAATTCCTAAATTTTAAGGGCAGAAGGGACATTACTTTACATGCTCTTGATATCCAATACGGACCCAACTGTGATTTCTTCATTAAGGTCTCAAAATTGGCTTGGTGACATATTCCTGTTGTTTTTACATTTAGGTACTGGGCATGCAAGGGTGTTAAACTTAGTAAAAGCTGAAGCTGCTATTACATCACCTCAGTTGCTGTTAGTATTTTTTCTGTTTGCTATGTTTTAGAAGAGAGATTGCTTGAATTCTTCTCTTATTAGGTTGCCAGCAGGAAAACCAGAAGGCTGCTTGATAAAAGTAAAACTTTCCATGTGACGTGTGGTGTTACAATATGCATCTTTTCAGGTGAGACCTTACTGTGCTGAGTTGCAGCTTGTTTGTGAGCACACACTGAAGCAGAACTTCATGTTTTTTCTTGTACGGTACATTTGGGGGTAGTCTTGCTCTGTATTTCCTGTCTTAAATTGTGAATGCTTTGTCAGATGTGTGTGGGTTGTGGTTTATTTTTCCTTCAAACACTTAGGGTTATATTCTAATGCCAAGCCTTTCCTTAAAATTCCAGTTTCTAAAAGGACAGGTATATAAGAACAGGCTAAAATTTGCCATTACAAGTGACCCTTTATTGTGCCTAAGGAATTTCAGTGAAGAAATAAGGTGCTACCAGCTTATCTGCAGAGGAGGGAGCAGTGGAGACAAACACCCAATTTGGTGAAAGAACATTCTTGTGTGGACACCTTTCAGTGTTGTCTCCCAGCTGAAGCATTGCAGTATGAAAATAATTGCTGTAGTGGTAAAATACATATAAATACATGCAGCTTTCTGCCATCAATATCTATAACATGGTTTACCTTTGAAACAGAATTCCTTAGTCCCTGATGCATCTCATGCAGGTGATGTGGTTATAGCTTGGCATCTGGGTAACCATTTTTCTTTACTTCAGAGGAACATCTACCTCTTGTTTATGGACCTCAGGTTTACTGTTTCTTTCAGTCTTACATGTTGCTGCTCATCTGGTGAACGCTCTTAACTTCTCTGAGAACTACAATGAAGACTTTCTGGCAATAAATGTAGCAAACTATCGTGGTGAGGTGAGCCAGCTGCCCTTTCATATTTTGCATTTAAGCATATAAATTACATGTATGGCTATTTATATATTCAATTCTATTGTATGATCCATCCTTTGATCTTTATAGTGCTGCTGTTCTGTGCGTGGAAAACTCACCATCGTGAATTTCTGTGGATTTTACTTCTTTCTCTGAACAAAGCGTGTATTGAGCACTTTTTATTAAATCCAGTGGGATTTAGTCCTATTGATTATGAATGCTGTCACCTTGCACCTTGTGTTCCTGCTTCTCTTCTGCCTTGCTCTGTTCCTTGGGTGGGCCTGCTGCTGTTTGGAAAAACACATTCTGCATTTCCACTCTTTACACTGTAGGGCTATGTGACAAGCACTGGGGATCTGAGAATAGTGGGATTTGCGACTGATTTTGCATCTTTAAACTGCAGTGGGAACTGGAGCATATATGCTGAGTGGAATTAGTTGTATGTGTGAACTGGGCTGTAAGCTGACTTCAACTTATGAAATACATGGTTTGCCTGATTTCTCTGACTGTGATGCAGATCTCTTGCAGGCACACCAGGCTTCTAGTCCCTCCTCCAGTTTGTTGGTTATGCATTTGGCACTGGAGAGACAACTGCAGATTTTAGGAGTCATACCAGAGTCTGAGTCTTTTCTTTTTTTGGGCTACAGTCAAATTATCTCTGTTTATATTGATTCTAGTCTCAAGTCTGCATTTCTTTTCTAGCACCTTCATTAGGAATTATTTAGAATGACCCTATCCCAGCTGCAGCCTTTCCTGGAAAAGGAGAGCTTGACTCAGCCTAGGCTCAAAAGGACCAACAACCAAGGTCTTCCATTCCCTGGGTGAATGATCTAATCACCGAGCTATTCTATGGCAGACAGACATGCCAACACCAACGACTGTGCTGAGGTTCTGGGTTGACCCTGAGTGTCTGCATGTGTTAGGAGTGGCCTAAAAGACTTAGGCCACAGCTTAATGTACCTCATCAGGAACATTAGCAAGAGCTTGCCACAGGCAAGTAAGTGCCAAGGTGTTCATGCCAGCCTGTGCTAAGCAGCACTGGGAATTGTGCAATAGAAAATGGAAATAATAACAAGTCCTTAGTAACTCTAGAATTGAAACCTCCCAGAGTTTAGGTACACTAGTAGCTCTTGAACCTCTGTGCTTGAATTCCACTTAAACGTGGTTTTAAAGTATGGTGGGCAGTCTGGATGCTACTGTCATCTTCTTTACATAGCTGTGCACATCTGGATGACAAGGTCAGGGAGAGGGATGCTTTGTTTTTCCAGGCCTGTATGAAAACTCTTACCTCCCCTCAATGCATTTTTCTGTTAGTTTTAAAAGAAAATAGTTTTTCTCTTCAGTGAAGACAAAACCTCATGACATTTGGGACTCAGGGGGAGTGAGGCACTTTCCTGTGAGGTTGAAATATCCCCTTTCCCTTCCACACATGGTGAAGGACACAGGAACATCTGGCCTTGTATTTGTCATCTCCGTCGTGTTTAGTCCTGCCTCACTAGAGACCACTGCAAATCTCTTGGTAATGTTACTGGCAGTAAAATGCTTGCCACTTGTCTTTCCTTTAAATTCAAAGTATCTCTCTGTTCTGCTCCTTTCTGTCCTCCCAAAGGTATGAGGTAACTGAGTAAAGTTGAGCTTTCAAAAAATGATTAACTGTAAAGCTATCTGGATCCCAGCTTTTCATAAAGGATCAGAATTGTCTTCACGGGGTGAATGAAACGGCTGAAGGTTTAGTTTATGTTGAATTGCAGTCAGCGTACACTGTTAGCAAATACCAAATCCATTCCTGTGTCCAGATTTAGGGATTGTTTATGCCTTCAAGTGTGTGAGCTTTATGTGCTACTTATTATTATGACGTTACTCATAGAGATACAACATCATGTATGCTGATGCTTTCTTTTTCCTGTCTGTTTTTCAGGACCCGAGGAAACTGCTTTTTGCTACTGGTAAGTCTGTTGCAAAACTGAATGAGTAAGTTTGCTGCTTCTCATTGTCACTCTCCAGACAAAACATTGTGGCTCTGTGTTTCCATGCTCCATTCCTTGTATCTCAGCTAGGTTGAGATATATTATTTGTGTTAGTATAACCTGGGTTTGCTTATACAATAGTCAGGAGGGAGGAGTTACATAAGCCCTGTAGTAGGATGAGCTGCATCTTCAAAGCTGTTGTTGTACAGATGAGTCAGTGGAAAATCGTTAGTTTCAAACAGAGATTCTGCATAATATTAAAGCCAAATTCCTAAATGATCCAATTTCTAGAAAAAAAGAAACATAACAAAAAGGTGGTTCTGCTTCAGCTAGTTTGTTTGAGGGTTGGTTTGACTTCAGAGCAGTTTAAACTGTTACATAGGAATCAGGCTTCAGCACTCATAATGAATAAATAAGCAAATTCATTTTTGGTGCAGGAATCTAGAAAGGAGGAATGTGTGGGTATACAGAGGTAGGCACAAGCCTGAGCTTTAGTGCTTCACAGGCAGGTAAAGGTTCTTCCTGATGTTATCTTTCTTTTACCCTCATTTACATCAAACACAAAAATCCCAACTTGGTAGCATGTAGGGCAAGGTCCCAAGGAGTCTCTATCTGAACAGCAATAAATATGGTTCTAGATCTGTCAATCCCAATATGCTTCCTAGAATTAGCAGCCTGTAGGAAAGTGCTTTCCAAAAACCCTGAAACGAGTTGAGAGTAGAGGAACTGAGAAAGTGAAATGATAGAAATTGAGGTATACTGTACCTGTTAACTGGAAATAGGTTGGGTAATTGGTGGTGTTAGTGAATCAGTGGTGGAGGCTTGAAAGAGGGTAAGTGACAAATGACAGAGTTAAAGATGGGGAAGGAGAATCAGAACAAAAGCTAAAGATTACATTTAATATCTTGGATGAAGGAGAAGGGCATGGAGTGGAGAAACAGTGTAGAGGCCCCATAAAATAGTGTGCCAGCATCTGAGGCCATCTTGAGACCTCTCTAGCTGCAAGGTGGAAGTACTTTTACCCTCTGATAGCCAGGAAAAGTTTGAGCAAGATTGCAAAAAGCAGTGATTGTAAGTCATCTTGAATTTAAATTTGCTCACATCATGCCCAGTGGTAACAACTAATAACTAACGTTATTGTTTGTGCTGAAGGAGTGCCCAGACAGGGACCAAGATTTTGCTGCACTGGAAGCTGTACAAATATGCAGAAAATTGGTCTCTTCAGAAACAGTTCTGAACTAGATTCATTGGCTGATTTTTTCTTTTTAACACAGTGAAGAGAAGGAACAAAGAGTTGGAAGAATTTATAGTGTGATGGCTTTTCAGATCTGTCCAGGAAAGAACCTCCTTGTATTCATGAGTATATACACACACATACTTTATATATATATGCATGTTATAGGTATGATTTTATATTGTATATATCATTATATATTCATATTATATAACTCTTGTATTATTCTCTATATATAAAATCATACATATAATATACATATTATGTATATGTTCTTCCTAGCTGTGGGAGGAACAAGTATTCAAGATTGCAGTTACTGGAGGAAAAGAGAGACGTGGAGGAGAGGAAACACTAAACATGCACTGATGAATTGGAGCAAGTTTGTGAGTGACTCCCTGTTTGCAGTTTGATGGAGAATTGGAAGAACTGAATGTAATAGGTGGCTTTGTACACCTTGGCATGAGTGACAGTGTAGAAAGCTGGATCAAGGGCTGTACTGCAATAGGATTGGAAGTATGTGTGTCAGAGGGGAGACTGATTGCATGCTACACATCAAGTCAGATTAAGGAAAAAGAAAGGAAAAAGGAGGCAACTGGAAAATATGTACTTCTTATCGCAAGCACTTTTAATTGTAACCTTTCCATGAAGGAATGAAATTGTTTCTTATGCAGCCCATGACAAAACTTCCATTGATTGTAGGACCAGAATTTTTCCTACGGTTTGTAAAACTGAGAAGTGATTTGGAATGTATCAGAATTGGGGTATCAGACTTTCCAGCAAGTGGATATTGAGACGTTTGTAAAAACCTAAGATTTGAAATTGCTAAAGAGTCTAAAATAAGAATCCAATACTTAAAAAGATTAGCTCATTCTTATCATTAGGATAGGATCCTGTAAAAGATCCTGGGCCATTAAAATATATGAATAAAACCATGAAAGCTGGTTTAGATGTTTAGATTCTTACACCAAACCAGCTCTTATTTAGCTTTAGTAATTGGCCTAACTGACTTTCTTTAAATCCAAACATGTGGCTTTTAGGATGACCAGAAACTATGCTGAAAAAACTCTTGATTCTTTACTTAGTAAACGGTTTTGATGCAATGCGTTACGGATTTTAGCTTCTTAACTCAGATTCTTAGTTCCTGGAATGGCAATTTTGATGATAAGGTGCTCAGAAAAAGTGGCAATTTTGGCAACTTTAGGCTGATGGCTTAATGTATTTTATGGGCAGGATTCTACTTTAGGAAGAGGTGAATCATGTTGCAGAAATACTTTTTTCTCTCCTTTCACTTATAAAAGAGCTGAGGCTAGACTACTTCTAATAGAAGTCTGCCACTGAGCAGGTGAGTCCAATCCTTAATATTTTTAACCTTTCCTTCTCAAATGCTGGCTGTATATTACTCTCACAGATCTTGCTGTATGGACAGCAATTTCAAGCATGATACAGTGTCATAGAGAGTAATTTCAGGCCCTTTCTCATTCCAGGATGAAATGGATTGGCAAACAATTGTAGTGACAGCTTGCATAGAAATTGATGTGCTTGAAATTCTCTCCCTGACCAGGTTTTTAATTGTCATGATAAACAGAGTTTAGGGTTTAGAGTATAAAAGAGATGTAGAAACTTGTACAATCACTCTTCCAAACAGATAAAGATTTGTTCTTGGTTACCTGCTTATAGGCAAATGTTATGAGCAAAAGAGTACAGGAGCAAAGCCTAATGGGAAGTTAGTGATGCATGGTGAAATGCAAAGAAAAGGGTAGTTTTCTTTGGGATGTTGGGAAACTTCACAACATCTCTTCTTCCCTGTCTGGTTTTATACATGAATTGTCTTCAGGAGATAAATGCATGCAAGAGTTTGATTGATTCATGATTTGTATGTCTAATATTTCCACTTTCTTAAAATGTCACAGGAACAAGTATATCTCTGCACAGTTCAAATGAAAGTTATCTTATGTCCATTTTAGTTCCAGGTCTGACTGGGGTCATTATGGTGTTAGTGTTATTCCTAATGTGTACAGCTTCTACGTATGCCATCAGGTAAGACATAATCTGATTATTATGCTGAAAAATTCCATTTGAATAATCATATTTTCATACTGATCAGAGGAAATGAAAAGTAAATGCAATATGAGGCAAGGAGCATTTAAATGAGTGTTAAAAATGCCAGTTTTCTTGCCCTATTTCCTTACTAGCTTGTGGGTAAATTATCACAGTGAATTTTGTATTCAAAAAATCACAAAACCTGATTAAATTGCCTTCAGAGAAAAATACTGTCTGAGGAATGTGCAATTAAAAATCTAGACCTT
The DNA here is from genome assembly GCA_039877255.1 of Loriculus beryllinus. Taxonomy (NCBI): domain Eukaryota; kingdom Metazoa; phylum Chordata; class Aves; order Psittaciformes; family Psittacidae; genus Loriculus; species Loriculus beryllinus. The sequence goes on from JBCJKH010019943.1 coordinate 9,144, forward strand.
TAAAAATTCAAATAGTTCTTTTCTCCTATTTGCACAGGGAAGGCAGTAAACTCACCAGATGGGAAGTTCTGTCCAATGCCTAAATTAAGTACACTGGAGCTAAATTAAGTTGGTAACTTTATCAATTATTTTCACCAAATTAAAAAAACAGAAATAACAAAAAAAAAAAAGCTGCAGTGAAGAAAACCAAGAATAGAATTGTGCTACTTAAGTAGAATGTCCCTTTTTTAAAGCTCTGTTTCCGGTTGTCAGATATATTCTTTTTAATGCAGATTATAAGTCAAAACAGCAATGCAGTATTGACTCAGAATATCAAATGTTTGACTCTCCAAAGGGTTCCCATTCTGCACCAGCATTACTGAACACCTGTTATAGAACATTTGTGTGACCGGTACCTTGTAGGACCTAGCATTTTTAGGGCTTGGATTCTGCAATTGAAGCGTATAAAATGTCCCTTGATTTTTATAGCAGTCTCTGGCGGATTCAGAGAGTGATTATGTAAATACCTCATCTCAATTCAGCAAACACTGAAGGATATTTTAATTCCATATCTTCAAACATTAATGGCGCTTGACTGATGTGAGGTAGATGTGTGGGTTTGAACTTTGCCGAACTAAATCTGTCTTTCCAGTGCAGCAATGTTATCAGGTGCTGATTCAGGAGAGTAGTTCAGCAAATACTTGTGCTCCTATTGAAGACAAAGATACTTCCAGAGTTGAGACTTTTGTATGGATTCAGAAGTGCAGGATAAGACTGCTATGTCGGATGTCAGGCATGGCTGCACATTACATAGTCCACACAGATGGCTCTGCTTGCAAAAGAAAGCTGGTTTTGGGAAGATGGAAAAATAAAACAGTTACTTCACTCTGCAGCAGTGAGCCAGAACAAAGCCCTGTTTTCTCCAAGGCCATGTTAAATTAGGAGAAAAGAACAGCATTTATTAATGATTGGGAAACTTGGGAAGATACATCTAATTGCAAACATATTCTTGAAAATAATAATTCATGGGTTCACACAACAAAGGTTTCCATCTTTTTAAGTGACATGCCTGTTACTTCCTTCTTCAATTACTCTAATTCCAAGTGCTTTCCTGTCTTTGTGCCATCTAGCCAGCAGAATCAAAGCCCTGAAGAGTCCATCTGCATCTCCTGTTACTTGGGCAGTAATTCTTATTTAGAAATTTTATCCTGGCTTCTCTCTCAGGCCTATGGCTCAAGCTTCCCTTTGTGGTGTTCTTCCCTAAGGAAACAAGCTTCTGTGTGCCTCTTTCTGTCCCTTTCCCATCTCTTTCCCTGTAGATTATGTGTCTTATGGTGGCTAAGCTCACGCTGTAGCCTTAGGAGAATGTTCACTGCCTATCAGAAAGTGGGGTTTTTAAAAATAGACTATTTGAAGACTATTATACACTCTTGGATTTCAGCCTTAATCCGCTCTTGCACACTGATCTACTTAATCACTGCTTCCTTCTTATGTTCTTCCTGAAATTTTTCTATGCATGATTATCCTGCTATTTTTGTGCCTTTACTTGTTCAGTAAACTGTGCGAATAAGCATTAGTAAGATTGAACTAGCTGCTAGTGTTTTCAAAGAGGAAAGTAAGTACTGTTTGGATCTGCCTTACTGATGTTCACTCTCACAGCTCCTTACTGATGCTGAGTTTGGAAATGCTACCAGGGTGAGTAGTTAGAAGTGGTTTGAGCAGCCTCAAGGGGGAAAGAGGGTTAGTGTGGTGCTGAATGAGAGAAGGATGGCCAGGTGAAGGGCTGGTTTCAGAGCCCAGTTGCTGGGCTCCTTAGAACTACCCTTGCTTGGATTTTACTTTGGTAGCCCTCAGATTGTTAACATTAATTTTTCTGTCTTGAGAAAGGGAGACAGAAACAAATTCAATGTGTGTTTCAGATGTGTTGAAGTAAAGGTAGTTACTTGTTTGTGTAAAAGACCATAGGAAGGGAAAAAGTTCAGACAAAAGTTAGTTATGTTGAAGGAGTAGCTTCTTAAACTATGTTCTCAGAGTTAAGGTTACTTGTTATTTAAGAGTGTTTTGGCTTATGAATGGAGTAGGTGTTTTGTTTTTGGAAGGGGCTTTCCTACCATGCTGTGTAGTGTGAGGGTTGTACTTGTGTGCTATGAAGTAGAGTATTTTCTTAACCATTTGGTTGTTGTCATTTTCTGGTGACTATTTTAGTCAAGAAAAAACAAACAAGCTTAACAGAAAACAATTCCAGATGGATATTTTCTTTGGTCTTGGTTCTTTTTGCATTACTTAACAAATTACTGATGAAAGGAAGGAATCTTTCCCCTTCACCTCTCCTGATCTTCACAGTGGTAATGTTCTTCTTGTTCCTTCAACTGTTCTAAGCCCCACTGTATGTTATCTCCTGCCTGAGATTTCTCCTACCAGTCCTCTTGATACTTCCTTGCTCTAGTTCCCTATCCTCCTGTATCTCCTTCAACTCCATACCCTCACAAGTTTCTTCTACCTTTCCCATCCGCCCTTCTGCTGTTGTCTACGCTACCTGTTTGTATGTTACACTAAAAGTGAGACATTAAACACCACAGTCCTGTATTGAGGCAGGGAGAACTCAAGGAGAGGCACTCATTGTAAAGAGGTTGAGTTTTGAGCCTGGAGACTGAAGAACTATTCTAGCTACAAGGATCTCATATGGGCTAAGCAGAACCTATGAAAGCAGTGAAGTCTCCTAGTGTAGGAAGAATTCTTCAGCTGGCTCTATACTTCCATGTTCTTCATCCCTGTTTCTCAGCTTTTTACTTCTGTGCCAGTCACTTGTTCTTCTCAGCACTTAATTGCTTGCAAGTACAGTGTGCCTGTACAAATACATACTGGGCTTTAAGTGTTCTGCGTGACTGTGTGGTATATAATAATGTCCTGTGTGCACAGATCCACTTCTAATCAGTGGTGATTCCATCTGAATGAAACAGCATTGAACCATGGTTTATTCTTTTCAGGGTTTCAAACTATGACATCTTCTGGTATACACACAACCTTTTCTTTGTCTTCTATATGCTGCTGATGCTGCATGTTTCTGGGTAAGTAAATGAAAATCACCATCCCTTTTCCTGAAGCACAACCGGAAAGAGTAGTCCCTTTGACTGCTGCCTTTCCTGGGCTTGCTTGTGTACAGTGGGCCAACTCCTTGACAAGATGCTATCCCCTTCGCTCTTTCAGCAGGTGTTTGTTTAAACTTCACACTATGGCTTTGACAACTGTGTGTTACTACTAGCACAAAATTCTTCACTTACCTGTTTATTCCTTGTCCATTTTACCATTTTCTGGTGGGAAATCAAGACAGCCTTATTGTTTCTTTTCAGCTCTTTCTTACCTGGCTGCTGAGAGATTGTTAAGGAAGGTTGTTCATCCGTTTCTCTTCCCTCTCTACTTTTCATTTTGACTTCTGAGAAGGGGGAAGGAGCAGCCTCTCTCTAATTTCTTAATTATTTCCTTCTCATTTTTATGATATAATATTTACTAGTTTTTCTTCTTGTTTTAACAAGCATCATAGCAGTGTACATGTGCATGAAGCTTATGGTCAGCTCTATATCAGGCACAACCATCTAGCTCTATCACAAGATAAAGCAGCTTCCACAAGCTAAGCTGTGTGAAAATCTCGTCACTTAATATCTCTCGAGTTTCCTTTGTGGCAGTAGGTGCAGGGATTGATATAGGGAAAGGAAGGTGCATTTGAACAAGGTTTATTTCTCCATGTAATCAAACATCTACTGAAACACAAGGAGCTGGAATGACTGTGCGACACTGAGCACCTCTGCTTAAAGTAAACAGTGAAAGGTAATTAGGCCTGGCAGGATCACAATAGGAGTATGAAGAAAACAGACAGCTTAGTGAGCTCAAAACAACTGGAACTTCTGGACACAATTCCAGTTCTCTGTGATTTTATTTATTTACTTATTTTGCTGTGGCAAAGCTCTTGTTCATATCTGGAGAGTGTGGATCTAACTAACCTGTTCTTGCCATCCTGGAGCAGGATGAACTTTTGCTAAATTATACTTGACAGGTATTTGTCTAACTTCTTGAAAACACAACTGGTGGCTGAGATCCTCTAACCTCCCTAGGCAGTCTGTTCCAGTATTTTTCATGGACAGTTTTGTCTCCTTATACATTATCCTTTGTCCATTGTATTCCTAACCACTTCATGTTGCCATTTCATGAAGGAAGAATTCTCTAATTGGAGAAATTTGCAAACCAAGGCTGCAGTAATTCACCAAGCGTTAAACAAGTATCTTATACACAGCCTCCTTAGTATTGAATTGGAAAGTTGGTGAGTGCAAATCAAAAAGAGCTGTCGTTTAAAAGTGGGAGCAGAATGAGTCATGAAGAGTGGGAGTCAGTTCAAGTTTAAGATGCCGAAATGTAGTTCTCTACATGTTTTCTAAGTGTCTTTCTCCCATTATGGTATAATGAGTTCTAATAAATACAGTCAATGGAGCCTGAAGGATGTGTCAACTAACCTTCTGCTACAAAGATCTACACTCAAGTGAGCTGATTTCTGGGCTCCATTGGTGATAGTGATTAGAAGATTCTTCTTATTCTTCTGAGAATAAAGGAAGCTTAGATACCCACACTTAGGTGCCTAAATGACTCCTGCATGGCATATCTTAGCGATTTGCAGACAAATGGCCAGTTACTCTACAGAGCAAGGCAACTCCTGTGGCAGATTGGGTGAGGATTTACCTGTCTTGGGATTCATCCTTTTGAGTATTTCCACAATATTCCTGGATTCTTGTTTTGTTTCTAATTATTATGGGTATGTTCTTACTGTATCCTCGTCTTCAAGGTAGCCAAGCACTGTTCAGCAGTATATAAGTGATATAAGTCATCTGTCATATGTTATTGGTTTGTTCTTTCATCCCTGCCATTAGGGAAAGGAGAATCTATCAGGGAATTATCCTTAAAAACTTCCATTACTCTTGTACTTCAACATGACTTCCAAACATTTCAGTGGCTTAAGGCATAGTGCATATCTACGTTGATTTATCTGTATTTTAAGGCAGTGATAGCAACAACAGAAAATAGTTTGTGTAAAATGGAAACTTGATGTTTCTAGTACCAAATGTAAGGAGCTGTCAAACATACAAACCATTTGGAGCCAGACCCTCCGCTGATCCAAATTTGGTATTACTGTGGAGTTAAGTAGGTTATGCCAGTGCTGAGTATAAGGCCTCTGTGCTGCCACTAAAGTTATCCAAGGATTTAACTTTCCAAAGGGTGAGAAGTTTTAAGATTCCATGTACACATTTACCTATAGCAGACCCCCTCAAGCAACTCGCCTTGAGCTGAGCTGCGTAGCAGAAGGGGATGAGAAGCTATTCCCTATAAAACCACTTAGTATCATTGAACTCTAGTTTATCATAGTGAAAATCTCAAGAAATAATGATGTATGTTTTCCAGATTTAGCCAGAAGTGAATTTTATCTCTGTTTTGAGGATGGAGAATTGGGGCAGAAGTTGATATATGCCCATGTAAATCCTTCATGCTGTGTTGTTTAGCCTGTAGGACACTTTCACATTACTTATCTTTTTTGTATCTCACAGATTTGTTTGGCAAAGATGTCTGTCTTGTACTTCCTGACAGCCATCCTGAGGTTTTTATGTATTGAAGTATTGCACCAAAAAAGTATATGAGTATATATCTTAAGCTGCTTAAGAGTTGTGCAGAACTCATCTGTTCTGGAAGCTGCTCTTGGGTGTGTAAGACGACTTGCTGTCCCTTGACAGCTTCAGAAATGGGAGTCATTGCAGCTGCTGTTAACAGACAGCTTTGTCATCCCAATTTGCCACTCAGTTAGCATGTTTGTAATAGCTTAAACAAACTAGAGATCACTGGAGGGGGAATGCTCATGTTTGCAGTTGAGTTGTTCATGTCTCAAGGAAATCTTTGAATCCTCTTTGGGGATGTTCAGGGAACAGAGGTGCTGTGGGAGCAGCTGTCAGGCATGTGTACAAGGTTGATTGGAAGAATATCGCATGTGCTGTGACTTGCAGCTAAATCCATGAGGCACCATAATATTTATGGAGCAGGGAACTAACGTAATGCAAGGGGTATCTGTCACTTTGCAAATATGCAGTGACTGACAGCGATGCCAGATGCAGGTGGTAGGTATGATCGGGTAATAAATACAGATAGAACATGGTTGTGGGCACATGGACGCTTCCCAGGTGATTCTCCCAGGATTGGACATGGAGGTTGGAGTAAGCAGGTTTAACTTCCAAGCTGTATATTATTCATTGGACCATACGGGAAGCTTGTTACTACCTGTCAGGACTGCATTCCAGTAGGGAAGATTGCCAGTAGCCTGTCGGAGCACATTTAAGTTGGGAATATTGCAGATGTCCTACTTGTCTCTCTTCTTGTAAATTAAACTGTCACTGCTGCTGCTGTGTGTATATGCTGGGGAGAGGAGGGGGAACCATGTGTCCTTAAGTTTGATTGTACCCTTGAGATGAGTCTTCACTGCATGGCCATGCACTCAGAGGGCACATGTCACCAGGCATTGTGTCAGTGTGCTTTATTTCCCACCCAAACCCATCCTATACAGTTGTCATTTAGCCATGTTATTTTAAACATTCCTTCTTGTAGTTTTACTGTCATCAAGGCCAGATTTGGAGGCAAGTAGTAGTTATAGGGAATTTTATTACTAGTATTGGTTCTTCACTGCGTCCAATGATTCATTCGTGTGTTGAGACAACCCAGAGTATCTCAGGTTTCCATTTCTTTCTTCATAGCTTCTACCTGCAGCTGAAAAGTTCTCACCTCATCTTACTATAAATTTAACTTTAGCTTAAAAAACAGGTATGGAGCCTGCTGAATAATTTGCAAGAGAGATTCCTTGCCTAACATGCAGGACTTTCTTTTTCCTTTCTGTTTGATAACATGATATTCAAAGGAGCAAATTACATCATTATGTGTAAACCTGATAAGAAACAAGTAATGGGGACATTCCTGCAGTTATGATTTGGCAATTTAGGCCACTTCTGCTCCAGATTGCTTTAAAAGCAGGGCTTGCTGACTGAAGGGAAGATGGGTGAAAACAGCCTGGATGTGATGGAATGAGAAATGTGATTAATTCTTTCAAGGCTCCCACAATCTCTTCCCCCTTTCAAGCAATATTAAGCTTGAGGCTGTTCAGTGGGAGAGTGCCAAGTGAGCTGGAAAAGTTAAACGTTGCCTTTAGCGACAGAAGGCTCTATTGTTGCAAAGCTTCTATCTCACTGAAAGTCTTGCGAGCAAATGGAATATGTATTCTTACAGAATATGAGCCTTGTGACTGCCTCCTAAACCTCTCTCTGAATTAACATAGTATACTTGGGTTTGACTGTTAATTCAGTGTCTTTGCTATTCTTGTTTTCCTATAGGGGAGTGCTCAAGTACCAGACCAATTTAGAGGAACACCCTCCCGGTTGCTTTAATCCTAATAAAACACTCCGACAGAACATGACGGTGCCAAAGGCTTTTGAAGAGCTGTTCCCCGACTATACTACTGAGCCTTTCCTAGAGGATTTAGTACCAGAACCCTTTGTACAAAATAGCTTTATGAGAATTTGTTCCGAGGAACCCAAGTTCCAGTCACACTTCCCAGAGGTCTGTATGATCCGACGTTTCAGGTATTACAAGCCATGCCAAGTCTTTCAGTCAGCCGTAACCACTAATTATTGCTTTTCCAGACCAGATGTTTTAATAATGGAAAATATTATTAAAAACCTTTCAAGGCATTCAAAGATTCGGTGGGGAAAGAAAACAATCTGCATTAAACCTTGAACCGCATTACAATGCGGTGCATAGAAGAGGGTGGAAAAATGTCAAGAGATTGGCTGTAATGTTCTTTTTTGTACAACACAATAAAAGATGTATTGGTCTTGCTATAAATGTGACTTTAAATTACAGCGGAGCACTTCAGAGGAAACATTTATATAATGCATTCATGAGGTCCCTTTGTAAGCATTGTGTCGCAGTAGTTAATTGAAATAATCAAACTCCATTTGTTCTCTTTTTTTACCATGCGGATGCAAGCCCTAATCCTCATTTCTGGGTTGCAGTTGCTTGTGGTTTGGCTTTGTATAGCCTGTTGTTTGCAGACAGGCTTGTTTTATATGTGGCATGGGTAAATGAGTATGATGACAGTGGCGATAGAAAAGCCTTTTCTTTTTCTGTTTTCCGTTTTCCTTTTGATTCTTTATGCTTTGGGGCAGCAGCTTTTCATTCATCCAATTTTTCTCTTTTCTTTTGAGAAAAGATGAGCTGGGCTATATTGGCAAGTAGCCTTAGGAAGTTTGAGAATATAGGGTCCGAGACCCACCATTCAAGTTGGTCCCATAATAGACCTCACAGGAGTTTTGCGTTATTACTATCATTGTTTTCTGTAGAACGCATATATCCCATACTAGATGCAGCAGGAACCTATTTTATTATGGAGCATGTAGGCATAATAAGAAACAGTGAATTCTACATTGAAGTCCTCCAACAAAGTTCTTTGGGTTTGTATTTTGTTTATGAACATTCCTGAATTACAAGCATCAATACATGTGGCTCCATATGACCCACAGGACATCAGGCAGTCTTCTTAAGGGCTTAAGATGTCTACTTTAGAGCCATTTATGGGAAAAGGGACATGAAACAAATGGCCACTCAGTGTTCTTCTGGCAGCTTGCAACATGATTTAGGACTTCTTTTGATTTGGAAGTGGTTTATGCATTTAGTAATACCATGTCCTCTGAGCTACTGAAGTTTTTAAGGCAGAGGTGCTTGAGAGGATCAAATGGTCTGCTAGTCGCAGGAGATGCTGATGTGTAACTTCAAAAGTTGGGAAGATGGATGGGGTTGAGAGCACTTCAGTGCCATGGCTTGAATGACTGAGCGGATGTGGAACTAGTGGTTAGCTCTGCCAGAAGCTCTTGACTGGTAGGATGGGATTTAGCTGAGCAGCTGCAAATGTCTCCATTTGAGGTAGTCACCCAGGGCTCCCCTTATAATCAGTGCAGAGAAATGGGCATTTCCAGGGCATTATTTATCTAGCATACACATCTTCCACAAGGGCAAATGAATTGTGGTTCAGAAGTGCCCATTTCTCTCCCTTGTCTATGATTTTGCACTAGTTTAATATAAGCCTAAATTCTATAGCACAAGAATGCTTATTTCTTAGGTTTTATTTTTTTGTTCCTGAGATGATTGAAGAAGGTAATAGTCAAATAATTTTTTTTACATAAAGGTTAACTAGTTTTGTAGTACTTTGGTCTGTTACATTTTGAAGCAATGTATGTACTGTGTCATTCACTGCTGAAGCCAGTTGCAATCCAACTACATAAACCCAGAGTAACATGATTGCAAATGAGGTCATTAGCATTTTATTTCTGATGGGTTTTATGATTGAAATTGTTTGTGCTTGTGGATGATGCTACCGATTAGACTGATTAAGCTTCCACAACATGCTTGGATTTCTGCATGTAGAGCATTGTGGAGGTTGCTTGTGACCAAGACGCTGTCCCCAGTAGATTTGGAATGAGGTCCTGCAAGCACTCATGTAATTGGAAAACATGGAATTAAAAGTCCTTGAGGTAACATAGCTTTATTCTCCCATAGACCTGGTTTTGGATTTCTGGACCTCTGTGCTTGTACTGTGTGGAGAGGCTTTACCGCTACATCCGCAGCAATAAACCGGTCACAATAACTTCAGTGATAAGCCATCCCTCCAATGTCCTTGAAGTAAGGATGATAAAAGATGACTTTAAAGCAAGACCTGGTCAGGTGAGTTAACTTGCCCCTAAAAAATCACTGCTATTCACATAGCATTGTCTATAGGAATGACTTCTGTGTGTACTAACCCATCACTGAATGTTCTGAACGTACATTTCCCATCATTTTAATTTCTCTGGCTGATTTTGTTTCAGTATGTTATCCTACACTGTCCAAGAGTGTCTGCACTGGAAAGCCATCCATTCACCCTTACAATGGTAAGAAACATGATTTCTTTTTCCTATACTTTACCTTTCATTTATATTTGGTAAGCAAATGGTCTTTATTTTCTTCAAGGTGAAAATTTCCTCCAGAAAAGCTTATGTTTCATTTATGAGGGTGCCAATGAATATGAAATGGCGTGATTATTATGTATGACAGTGCTCAATACATATTTAATTTTTCTCCACTGTTGAGAAAACAATAATGGAAACTTTTTTCAAAGTCTTCCATAAGTGAAAAACAATAATAGATAAATACATAAAATCAGTGTGAGTTTGATCACTGGTTCATAAAAGAAGTTTCAGGCATTTCTGTAGACCTTAACAGAGAATGAGCACAAATTTTAATGACTTTTCTGTCTTTTTTTATTCAATGAAAAGATATTCCTGCAGCTCCCTTTTCCAAAGTTAGAAAAACATTGTTTAAAAAAGAAGTTTCTGAACTAGTCTTCTTTATTTTTTTATATTAAGAGATAAATCAATGACTTAAAGTGATCATACCAGTGAAATCATGCAACATGGGAATTATTTACTCAGCTCAATTGATGCTTGAATGGGAATTGGACCTCTTGGAGACAGACAGGAATAAAGTGAAACTGTATATAAATAGAGCTGAAGTTCTGCAGGAGTGAGCAGTGCAGAGGCCTGGAAGATGCTGCCAAAAAATCATTGTACTGCCCTGGCTATGTTATTACAAAAAGCAGAGTCTGGGGCTGAATATTAGTGGCAGCCTTTTCTTTTCAAAAGGAATAAAGGCTTTAGAATTGCTTGAAACAGATATTCTTCTTCAAGAAGACAATGGAAATGAATGTTCACATCTGATTGTTTTCTTTGACTGATAACTGATACTTCATCCTCACTGAATTGTACCTACTGCTATAGAGCATCTCAGGTACTGTTACCTGAAATTCATAAGGCACAAACGGGTCATGTCCACTTCCCATTCTTTGATTTTGTGGGATGTTTTGATTTGGGGTTCTTGTTTTAATGTATTTATCTATATGCCAAGACAGGAGGCAGGTACTGTCACAGGATAACTCACACTAAATTCCACCCAAAATAAATTTCATACTCTAAATCTGGGATTGAATCTCACTTAAGGGAATCTGCCTCTTGGTGAAGTAATACTGGCACTGGCATAGCCTGATTTTTGCAAAGTTTTTCTAGCTATTCACTTTACTGGTATAAAGCAGAGGCGTGTGTACTTTATCTGTTAATTTTTAAGGCTTTCCTCTTTGTAGTGCATGAAGATAGCTAGGTATGCAATGTAGAAAACTAATGTGCATTGAGTATGATGGAATGGTAGCAGAATGATACAGTCAGTATCATCTTTATGCGACATAATGCAGTCAATATTTATTTATATTTTTAATTAGTTTATTCATCAGAAGATATATATATATATAAAGAAGTTAGCGTAAGTCTCAGATTACTCTTTAAACTCCTTTGACCCTAGCATAGCTGTATTTATTAAAGTTTGACCTGGTTTATACCAGTGGACAGATCTTATTTAAACATCAATCTCAAAACATCATGTTCTTAATTTCTGACTGCCCAGCTCAGTGGAAATTAAAATAACAGTAATAATTTGATCCTTAAGACTAATTATACAGATTGGAAACTATGAGATTATTATAAGGTTTTACTCTTTCTGTATTAGGACTCTGCTAATATAGTGGATTGTGTGATTCTGATTTCCAGAAATAATGTTGTCAAAGAGTATTAGGCCTGGTATAGTTGTCTTTTCTCTGGCAAAATTTCCAGTTTGTTATCATGAGAGTTTTTCATCAGAAAAGAGACTGCTGATATGGACCTAGGGGGTTAGATCATAGGATGAAGTTGAATGTTTTCTTGAAGCCAGATTGTTTGTAAGAGTTGAGGATTTCATCCAGTATTTATAAAGGCATATTATAATAATAGATAATAAAATTATAATATTATAATTTTATATCTATATTATATTATATAGATAATATTATATATATTATAATAAAATTATAATATATATAATAATGCATGTTATGAAAAATAGCTTTTGCATGGAAACTTCTAGATCTAGGAGGGATGGAAAATAGAGCTCCTGTGAGTTTGAGTGTTCTTGGTGAATATAAATAACTCACATTCAGAAAATGTACAATATATTTCCGATACATAATTCTAGTGGATAAATTAGTTTGGGTAATTTTTGCCATCACATATTAAATATGTAGCATTAGAACTAGCAATTTCCACTCATGAACAATGCACTGCATTTTAAGTACGTAGTACTAGACCGGGCAATTCCTGTTCATCCTCATTGCTATACACTTTAAAGTATGGCGCTATCCTTCAGTATAACAATATACCCTTCAAAATTGCACATATATTTTATCTATTACAAGATATGAAGTTACCACTAAGTTACTGAGCTTCGTTTTTATTGCCACAGACATGTTTCAGTAGAACACCAACTATGCTGGAGAAATGCTGTTATTGGGTAAATGGCTGTTTTATAGCATAATGAGGATTTGAAATCTTTAAGTTTATGACAATCCTTTTGCTCAGCCTAAGCAGGGTATAGTCATTTCCACATGTCTTTCTAGGTCATAGAATATGCCTTGGGCTGCTGTCCTGCTTAGAAAGGGGTTCTTTTTGTTGTTTAATATGATGCTAGACGTGGGACTGCAGTTATAAAGTGTGTAGGCAATAGCTTAACTCAGTAGTTTTTTCTGCTCCCTTCTGACCTACTTGTAGTTACCAAGCAAGCTGGAAGACTACTGCTGCTTCTTTTCATGGATGATGATAATCCCTGGGTTGTTTTCCTAGGCTGGTGTAGGATTGTGGGGCTCAGATCCACAGCAAGAGCAGCATGTGGGGGATATGGGGCTTCGGATATTGGAGGTACAGTGCTGCAATGATGGCAGCGGTGCTAGAGGGAAGACTGCACCCTGCTTCCTGGTGCTGTTGTCCTGCTTAGAATCATAGAATGGTTTGGGTTGGAAGGGATCTCTAAAGGTCATATAGTTCAGTTCCCTGGTGCTAAGCAGAGCCATCTTCAGCTAGATCAGGTTGTTCAGAGCCCCATCCAGCTTGACCTTAAGTGTTTCCAGGGATGGGGCATCTACCATCTCTCCGGGTACCACTCTCATAATGAAAAACTTCTTCCTTACATCTATTGTGAATCTATCCTCTTCTAGCTTAAAACCATTACCTCTTGTCCTATTGCAACAGACCCTACTAAAAAGTCTGACCCCAGGCTCTATGTGATGTCCTTTTTAAGCTGATGAAACATCTCACAACCTGTAGTAAGCGTAAAAGACAAGAAGTGACCGAAGCAGGTATATCTTTATATTCTAAGCAAGGGCTATAAGCAAAAGTGGAAAGGAAGGGGTGAATCAGCATGAAGGAGTCATGCAGATATCTTACTAGTCCCTTCCCTTTTCAAGGTTGTGTAATATTTAGTTTAGCTCAGTTTCTTACATAACACCAGGGTGGAGGAAAACACTGGGAGGCTGTGTAAAGGTCCTGAACCCACTCCCACTGCACTCTGGCAAAGCTCCCATGTGCTTCAGTTAGGGCCAGAGGGAACTCTGAATCGTAACCAAGTGAGCATAAAGAGGTAGGCATTGTTCAGGAATGTGTGTAGTGTCCTTTATTTTCTTTTCATTTCTGTCTATTGAAAGCGTTCTTTCCCTGCTGATGGAAAGAACGAGCAGAAGTCGGTGGTGCAAAATGCACACAGGGAATTTGGAGAAGCAAGATCCATGTTGCTCTGAACTCAGAGCTGCCAGTCTGGTTTCTTTGCTAGCCTTGACCTGGCTCTGCTGTCAAAGGCTTCATGTTACAGAATCATTAAATGGTTGAGATAGAGAGGGACCTCTGGAGATGATCATGTCCAACCTCCTGTTCCAACAGGGCCACTTAAACCTTGTTACCCAGGACCATGTTACCCAGGATAGCTCCAAAGATGGAGACCACACACTCAGGGCAACCTGTGCTCAGTCACCCTTACTGTAAGAAAGTGTCTCTTGATGTTCAGAGGAAACCTCTTGTGTTTCAGCTTGTGCCCATTGCTTCTGGTCCTGCCACGGGGCGCCACTGAGCAGAATCTGTCTCCATCCTCTTTGCACCCTCCTTTCAGGCATTTGTATGCATTGATAAGGTCCCCTTCAGCCTTCTCCAGGCTGAACAGTCCCAGGTCTTGGTCTTTCCTCATAGGGAAGATGTTCCAGACACTTAATCATCCTCATGGGCTTTGGTTGGACTCACACCAGTGTGTCTATCTCTCTCTTGCAATGAGGAACCCAGCACTGAGCAGTCTTCAAGTGTGGCCTCACAAGCGTTGAATAAAGGGGAAGGGTCACCTCCCTTTACCTTTGGCAGTGTCACTTGTACACACTGAAGTTCAGGCACTCGGAGATCCCAGTATCCTCTCATGATCAATATAAAAGCTGTCATTTTTCGACTCAATTCTTGAAGCGTGTTTCCACTGTTTTTTATTCCAAGTGACTTTGCATTCATTAGTGTGGCTCCTTGACTTTGTTATCCATTGGGAGAGCTGGGAGTGGTAAGGGAGGTATGACCCAGCATCTGGGATTTCTGCAAATGACCTTCAGGACAGTGCTAGGTAGTTTGGATGTGCGCTCACTTCATATTGTCTTCATTGCTCCATTGTCTTTGGTTTTACTTTACCAAAGCACTTTCTTTTTAACATTTTTTACTGTATTTCTTTCACTGGTTTCTGTACAACTGTTACTATGCTCTGTAAAACAGTGTAGTAACATTCTCAATCCTATGCACCTTTGTTTCTGATTTACTTGATAGGACATTATTGCATCTTACAGTTGAATCTGAGCAGAATGCAGTTAGCTCCAAGATATTTGGATCTGGAGTAGGGAGAAGTATTTTCTGTAATCAAATATTTTAGTTGAGGGTTTGTAAAAGGACAAGTTATTTTTGTGCGTTTCCCCTTGATGAACTCTATTATGGAGATCTGTTTTTCAGACCCAAGTGCTCAGTACGGGCTGGAGATCAGACCATCCAAAGAAACATCTGAAATCTCTTAGTGCTCTGCTTCCTGAGACTGACATTTCTTTACATTTTTGTGGAAGAAATTGGAACTCATCTGCTGTGGAATACAGTTTAAATGTCATTGTCTATAGCAACCTTTAAAGCCCTTGGAAAATAAAACAAGTATTAGCAGTAGTATGGATTTCTAGTAATAAGGATGGTCCTTCATCACAGTTCAAATACCCAAACTCTGCTTCTACTCTTCAGTATGCAAAGCACCATCTCTTACCAAAAGGTTTTTGGGAGTATTTGTTTCCCGTTACTTCATTCTGGTTACTCTTTCTTCTAACCTGTGTAGCAACAAGAGGCCAAGGCTTGCTTTTTATGGTAGCATTGGTTTTCATCCCAACTCCATCTTATACTTTCCACTTGGTATAGAGTTCCCTCTCCTTCCAGACACTTAAATACACTACTGATTACTTGCAACAGCAGGAGACCATAGTGCTGACCATTTATAGCTGCATGCTTTCTATTTTTTTACTAATGAATGACTTCAGAGGTAGTTCTCATTTAGAATATATTTTAATGTCTTACAAAGCAAGTCACTTTTTCTTCTGTGTTTTTGGGATGTCTTGCATTGGCATGTAGTGATTGGAAATAAGCCTCATGGAAATAGCCTTGTGTTTTGCAGATGTTAAGTGCTTCAGAAGATGTGCTGGGTCCTTTCATGTGGTCTTTGTTGAATCTGCTAGAGTCAATACAAGCCATAAACTCATACAAGCTGCAGTTTAGACAGTTTGGCTACCAAAAGACTGGTGTCTACTCCTAGCACCTCATAAAGCTTGGTAACTTTGTTGTTTTAAGTAATGTTGATTTGCTTGTGGAAAAAGAAGGTAGGAAACAATTACATAATATCACATGGGACTTGGACCATGACCCTGAAGTAAGGGCAAAACAAAGAGGCTAATTCTTAATTTGGAGATGGCTTGGATCTCAGGTTTAGTGAAACTTGTGTTCTGCAATAAATATCCACAAATGCAGGATCAAATGATGTGTTGCACCAAATTTGTGACAGTTTTGGTTGTCAGTAGCTGCTGTCATGCCCTTGTCTCCCCTTGGAGCTGAAATCTGTGTTGCACAAAGACAGGAGATACTGTTCTGCCATTGTGGTGTGAATTCAGAGCTCACATAAACTGCTGTCTTAATAGCTTAAAGTTTAAAATCCTTCCTTCTGGTGCATGCATGGAACAATGCAAACTGTTCTTTCAGTGGGTACCAACTCTAAAACAGAATTACTGCCTCCAAGGAGAAAAGAAGACTTAGTCCTAATGTTACATGCAGTAGTGAATTGAGTCTTTCATACTGCTGCCTTTTACAGTGGAGGCTATGGAAGGAAGCCTAGCAAGTGCCATGGTTATTGAATGAGTTAGTTTGCAGAATCCTCTCTGCTGAAGTTGAAGTGCTGATGGAAAGGCTTCATTAAATTTTATGGCAATAGCATAGAGCTGCTCTTTGGAATAGCTTGGGTTTTTTTTCAGCTAAAATACTGGGTTTCAAAGGATTGTCCTCTTTCATTTCCGATGATTGTTTATGTATAACAAATTATTGTTTGAGGTCTCTGGACATTATAGCAGCCTTCCAGTGCAGTAAATCTTAGCCCACTAAGCTGAGGCTCTTTAGGCAGCTTTCAAAAAAGCATTGCCTAGTTTGTATAGGTCAACCTTCACTGGCTGACTTGACATAGAGATTTCATTCCTTTCTCCATTATTCCCTCTGACACAGCACCACTTGTAGGATGCCTCCTCCCATCCTGTGGTTCCCCTTTAAGCATCCATAATTCCGTTTGGAAACAATTAAAAAGCTACCTGTTATTAAGATAAAAGGTTTAATTTGAAGATGTTATTTTACACTGTAAGAAGTTGACTGTTTATGTGGAAAGAGTCCTAACTCTTCTGCTCCTGTGAACAGTGAAACCTTAAGTATTTTAGATAAATGTCCTTAGATCTATGAAGCAGACCAGGACTTCATCTGTCATTCCAAGAGATACATATCCTGAGCTTGACATTTGTTGTCTTCTCAGATTATTACTGGTTCAGCACTGAAGTTGTCCTTTGGTGACTGATTTTTTTTTTTTTAAATTAACAAATAAATGTATCCCAAGGTACTCTTGTTGGTACTCAAACAGAGGCAAATTGCATAAACTCCTGTTGAGCTTTTTCTGTGTAAGACATACCTGCATATCCACTGATGGGTGGCTTCACAAGATAGAGTTAATAGGTACAGATGGCATAGAAGCAGCGAATAACAAAGCAAAAAATCAAACCAAAGAATCCAAAGCAGACACCACAGCCTTCAGACTCCAGACTTGAGGAAATATCTGCTTTATAGTGACATGAATGGCTGCTTCTTCAGATCCTCCAAAGAGTTTTGGCTCTTCATTCAATGTCTATATCCTATTTCTGGTTGTAGATAAGTAGAGATAACTACCTGTGACAGGTAGCTTGAAACTTTTTTTTGAAACTAGAAATTTTCTCCTTGTTGCAATGTGCTCTGACCTCCCCTGTTTCTGTGCTGCATAACAAATCTGCTTTTAAAACCCATTGAAGTGGAACTTGGAAGAGTCTGGTCATATAAGCTCCAACAAGTTCTGCTCTTTTTCTGGTTCTCTGTCTTTTTGCACAGATGGTTATATTGAAGCAGATCACATCAGGAGGATTTGTAGTGCGACATCCTTTCCCGTTCCCTTTCCCTTTCCCTTTTCCTTTCCCTTTCCCTTTCCCTTTCCCTTTCCCTTTCCCTTTCCCTTTCCCTTTCCCTTTCCCTTTCCCTTT
>JBCJKH010019944.1:0-19930 GCA_039877255.1 Loriculus beryllinus
AGGTTGGACGAAGCCTTGGGAGGCATGGTTTAGTGTGAGGTGTCCCTGCTTATGGCAAGGGGGTTGGAACTAGATGACCTTAAGGTCCTTTCCAACCCTAACTATTCTATGATTCCATGATAACGTACCTTACCTACTATTAGATAAAATGTCATAGTTCTTTCTATATTCTGACCTTCCTTTCAACATAGCAAATACCTAGCCTATTTGTTACATTATTTTATCATTAGGAATTTGGTTTTAGGAGTTGATTAGAAATTAAAACGTTCAGAATGTTTTCTTATTGCTTCCTAAGTTTTGTTGTACCCTAGGATGAGCTTCTACATGGAAGATTTCTGTTTCATTCCTTTCTAGAACGTTCAAACAAGAATTATTCCTCAACCTGGAACCAGACAGGTGTTTTAGGGCAGCAAGAATTTATACAGTTGATGTCTTTGCAGTTACTGAAAATGCTAGATGGTTGAATTTATATTTTAACAGCTATTAGAGTTTTCCAGTGGTGAAAGTTTTTCATATCCAGAAGCATTCTGCCAGGTATTGGATTAATAATCCTTCTCTCATGATATTATGATATAATTCACAATATTCCTGGTCCAGCTGCTAAAGAGTTGTTTATAAATTGAGACAGAAAACAGATATATAATAATTTTTTGGGGAAAAAACCCCCACCCAACAGCCAAAAACCAACCAAAGCCAAACTCCAAAAACTAATTAGAGAAAACAGAAGACATAATTATCACATGAAAGGCCTGTTGAGATTTAGTGTAACAACAACAGCACTTCTCAAAATTTAAGAATTAGGTTAGTTTCATGAGCATGCCAGTCTGCCACTGCTGCAGAAGTAAACAGTCTTTTCCTGGCTATTCTTTCCCTTCCTTAGGCACATATTGTGACATAGATTGCTAAATTGTTTGGATTGCAGCACATGCTAAATTAGCTCTAACCTGTACCCAAATGTGATGTTATCAGAACAGAGTAGGGGGATAAAAGCAAATGCTTAGGGAGTAGAGGATTATGTGTTACTTGAGCTGCAGTACTGATTTTCAGTAGTCTTGGTTTTTTTGCTACTTGGCTTTAGGCATGATGTGTATGTAAACTGCTTACCTTGTTTCCTGTGTAGCCAACTGTCTTCTGAGTTTGAGCTTGGAAAAAGAAAGGGACTGCTAACAGCTGCCTGACTCAGCAACCAGTAAACTGAGTGAAACAGGGTATTTCTAGGAAGAAGCCTTAAGGTTTGCAGCATGATTTGGGGAACTCTGCTGGATTGCTGCACTGCCAAAGGCTGCATTAAAACAGCAGTGCTTTTCTTAGAGAAGCTAATTCATTGGTTTATTGTTGCAGTTTCCTCATCCTTGTTATGACAGTGTTAATAGCACTCAGTATTCTGTTTCAACTAACAGTTACTGATTTTACAAAAAGGGACAAGAAAGAAGTTAGGATCTGCATTACAAACCAAATCCATTGTTTTGGAAACTTGATAACGTAACGTTTCCTGTGTTCCTTTGTGGTAAACAGAACTTCCTGAAATAGGGAGCATTATCTCACCTGAAGCCAGAAAATGTTTGCCTGCTTAGAAGAATGGAAGAATTTTTTGTTTAGGGTTCTTCCTACTCTTGCAAATGAGAAATGATAGTCATTTGTCAGCTCAGCCAAATTTCAGATACTGTTGCAAGCAGCAGAGCTTTGCCTGGAGGCAGATGAAGATATTCCAAATGAGGATTTCTGTGGGAGGGTTAGTATTTGTGTATGAAGACATATGCTCAGTCAAGCAGTTTGTTGGTTTAGGGTATCTATTCTCCCATTGACACTGACAGACAGTTTTACTGAAATGCTTTAAATCTGGCAGAAGGCAGCTATCGATTTCCTCTTGTTTATTTCATAAAATTTTTGTTTCAAATCAATCGTATTTTCGAAGAACTGAGTCCCAGGCCATGCTTTTTTCCTAGGGGAGGTTCTACATGTTACTGCTGTGCTCTAGGCTAAATTTTTCTGAAGGTTTACTTTTATGTGCTGTAAACTTACTATTCGCTGAGTTAAAGTCTTCCTAATAAGCTGTGTGTCACTGTGGACTTTGGAGTTATGGTATGCTTGTTCAACTTTTAAACAGCTGCCTCGAATATTTCCATTACTCACTGGGGGATTAATGTTGTAATGTGTGCTAATACAGGGCTTTGTAAAAGCTTGTGGGCAAGAACAGAATTTTCTCATTTTCCTCTTTGAGTAACAACTGCTAATTACATGTTGGAAGAGAATACTTCCTATTTGTTTTGTGACAGTTTTTTTATGGTTACATTTGATTCGTAAGTTAGTAAATGTATAAACAGCCTTATTTAGCTCTGTATACAGCCATAAATTATTTTGTTTGGAGTAAGGAGTCTAATCTATCTTTTGCAATGGAGGTATAGAACTGAATAGGCAGTAGGCTGTCACTCATGCTAGGGTGCTGAAAGAAATGATTTCTCAGTGTCTAAAGAGACATAATTAGATGCTTTGGAGGAGTGGTTTTACTTTGGGGATTTTCTACCACTTAGCGCTTTGTTTATTATCTTCACAGGAAAATACTGTATCACTGAGATCCTTTATAAATGTTGAGAAGCACTGTGTAAATTTGATGTTTGCTATTACAGATTTACCAGTTAATTTATTTCAAGTACTGCCTGTTGTGAATGGCAAGTCTTAAGATTTTGCTTAGATTCCCTGCCCCCCTCTTTTTTCACTTTAAGTTATATGTTATGATTTAAGCCCAGTACCATGCAGCTGTTTGCTCCACTCCCCCAGTGCACACTATGATACTGTATGTATGTGTGATCTCAAAAAAAGCTACGTCTTTCTTTAGAAGTAGTATGGTTTTGTAGTTCCCTTTCTTTTCATATAGGACAGAGTTGCTGCAATTTTATTGTCCCACAGTTTCCTGTTGCCACTTACAGACTGATTTCTTGGCTTTTGGAAGGCTGAGGTTGTGATCCTTTAAGCATCATTAAAGCAGTATGTTTGAATGTCCATGATTTTGTATCCCTCTGATCCATTTCCAAGGTAATGAGAAGTATTTGTAGTTACCTCACTCTCTATATTTCTATTAAAACTTATCAGTGGAAATGGAGAGACTTGATATGACATGAACTCACATATGTTATTTTTTTTCCCCCTAGACTCTCTTGTCCCACACTTTCCCACTGTAATCTTTCCTGCTGCTTGGGTTTTTTGTAACAGATAAAAAATTGAGAGGTTACAGATTATTCAGTTAAGTATTATACCTGAGAATATAGCAGGCAGCTTTCCTGAAGCGCTATGCTCACTGTTAAAGAAAGCATTGATCATCATATGGCATGCGTTTTTACTGAATGTTTATGGGGGCAACTGATTGATTTAAATGCCGTTATTTATTTTAAACATTTTGTACTCATAACTAAATAGGA
Organism: Loriculus beryllinus; assembly: GCA_039877255.1. Lineage (NCBI taxonomy): Eukaryota > Metazoa > Chordata > Aves > Psittaciformes > Psittacidae > Loriculus > Loriculus beryllinus. Next base: position 3,417 of record JBCJKH010019944.1, read on the forward strand.
TTTTTTTTCCTCAATACATAGGTCTTGGAACTTTCACTCTTTTCTGTTGGGTCAGGGAAGACCAGAAAAGGTTAAACAGAAAGCATTGCCCTTCGCAGTTGTATTTGTTTGCCAGTGTTAATGTCATGTACACATTTTCTGGCAAAGAACAATATTCTGGAAGTGGAAGCTGAGCCACATTCATGAAGATGAAGAAATCCACTTTGTGTGTGTACCTATGCAGACACACACATGCACACAGCTGTATATGTAGCTGGGGTTAATGCCAGCTGGCATACTGGAGGGAGTTGCTGATTCTGCCCAATCGCTGCTGCCTGGTTTAAGGCTGTTACTATACTCACATTTTTTTGAGGAAGATGACTACTTGAGCTGTTATTGTAAGCAGTAGTTATCTGATGGCCTCCTGAGCCTCATGTGACTTGTGGTGAAGAGTTGTCAGTGAGGTCCAAGTCAGTACTTTGTATACAGGAAATGCATTCTCTTCAATGTCAGGGATGTGCATCTGCTGTTGGGCCCACCTGAGCCTTTGTGAGCAGGGGGAGAGAAGACAAGAAGAGTTGAAACTGTAGTGGAATAGTATAGAAAGATGGAGATTTTGAGAAAGAAGTACGGCTCAGTCTTTCAGCAGCCTATTACAATAGAAATATTAGTGGAAAACTAAATTACCCACTCTTTATAAACAAGCAGAACAAACAGAAAACTTGTGGTTGACCCTAAATCTTGTTTTTTTGACTTCTACATTCCTTCATAGCGAGTGCTTTGTCAACTGAAAGAGCTGAGAGGTGTCTAATGCATTTTGCACTGTGTCTCACATCCTCCATACGAATCCGTGCTGGTTGCTTTGCATACTTGCAAAACAATGAGGGTAGTGTTTCCTGGTGGTTGAAGAGAAGGTGCAGAGGGTGTCTGCCAGCTCGCAGCATTCAACACGCTCTTTGTTGATAGTCCCACTGAAGGCAAGCATACCCACACCGCTGATGCTCTATGCTCATACTTAAGGATAATGTATGTTAACGCTACCAAAAGAAACTGCATTTGCTGTTTGCTTTACTAGGGTTTTTTGTATCATGATAATTAAGAAAGACTTCTGTTGTCTTTACAGACCTGTAATGCTATTCCTGATTTGTTTTTTTGCCTTTGTGGAGAGCAGTTGTGAAGGTACAAAAGATGGCTTTTTTCCTTTGAGTTGTGCAGTGCTGTGTAGGTACTGTTTGAATTATGAATAAGGTATTTCTTACAGTCCAAAGAAATACAGTAATGGTGCTGATTATGATAGTAGACACTTTACTGTTGAGAGCAGTAGATTGCCTTGTATATTTATTTTTTTCTTGTGCTTTTCAGCAGTGTAGTATTCTCAAGCAAAGTGAAAATGAGCTTTGCTGCAGTCTTGATTTGGTGGTGTGAGGGTGCATTTTACAGCTGAATTCTAAAAATAATATTTACTTAAAAAAAGTGTCAATTACTTTTGGTCTCTTTCATACACTGCTAGTGTTGGCTTGCATTGCTTTGAGGCATTGTCCCCAGAAGACAGAAAGAGGCGGAGGCCTGTGAGATAGAGACACTGTTGCATTGGTTGCAAGGCTATACTTGCCCGAATCATTGATTGATTGGTGAACAACCTATTGGTGAAGACCAAGAAAAGGAAGAGCATAAACTTTAGATGTCAGTCTGATTGAAATAACTGTTACCTTGATGATTTTCTATTTTGCAAGTTTTGAGCGAATAGTATGATAGCAGTATGTATTTTACATCTGTTAAACACATACCTATGTTTATGGTTTTGCTAATTGCATTAAAATGATGTCTGTGAAACCTTTTTTTCCTTTGATAAATAGCATGCAGGAGAAACATCTTTGGATTGCCTCCATTAAGAAATATTTATTCAAATTATTATTTCCCTTGCTGCCTTGCTATATCAGATAAAGCCTTGGAGGCTTCTGGAATAAAACTGTTGTTGTGTGCTTTGGATTTTTTACATATTGTTGGTCACTTCAAGACCAACAGGTAGAAGATGTGGTTTTCTCAGTGTTATGTATCTGTTTTCCTGGAGTTTCATAGCAAGCTAAAAATATTTTGTCCTTGTCATGCTTTCCTGCTCACTGATATATCTGACCCTGTGCAGAATCATACCTGTAGACTGAGCTGGTACTAATATAAGCTGAAGAAATGGAGTTGGCTGCATGCATTCTGGCAGCTGTATGATTTTGTCTGTGGGGAGGTGTGTTACTGAATAAACAGAAATTGACTGTACAGATTGGGAATATCATGCATGACTAAAAATCCTAAAGTCAATCCATATCATATTTAGGAAGAGGTGAAAGTGGTAAGTGGGTTAGAGAGTGACAATTAGGAATAGATGTCATTGTGTATAGGTAGCTCTACATGATTATTGCTGTTATTAACATTAAATGTGTCAGAAGGAATGTCTTTGAATAAAGGGAATGCAAATATTGAGACTAATCAAATATTGAGGTGCTTGAAAACGAGACAATTATATTTTGCACTCTACAAAAATGTGGCTGTGAATCGGTCAATATATCAGAGTAGCTAGCTGAAACGTTTATGTGAAAATAAAGACTCAGAATATTTGATTCTCCTGAAAATTCAATTTTCAAAGAAACCATTCTTTGTTGTTAGGTGCCACTTTTATACAAAGCTAAGGCACCCACTGTGCAGCGGGTCTGGTGCTTGTGATGACAGAATGGTGGTAATGGAGTATAAAATAGGACAGTAAAAACTATTGACAGTGGAGATCTCTGCCTAGATTATCCTCATCTAACTTTCATCCTGTGAAATACTTGGAGTTGATGTGAGAACTTCTTAACAGAAGCTGCATGGATTCCAAATTCCAAAATCACAGCTCCAACAACTTCATTTGAAGTCAGTAGGCCATTTGTATGCATGGTTTAAAGCTGAAGTAGTCTTCAGTCTAAATTGTGTGGTAGTGTGAGCATAGAAAGCTAATGGCTACTGGTAGCCTTAATCTCAGTGCTTGTAACTGCTATTGCAGCAGATACTTTCTTGGTTTTTTTTTTTCACCTACATATTTTGTTATGAGTGTCCAGGTCTGCTAATCCACTTGCCTGTCCACATCAGCAGCATGTGTAGGTTATTACTTTTTTTCTGGATTACTTTGAATTTATATGAAAAAACAAAAGGACGCAGTGCATCTTCTTGACCTTGGTTTCTTTTGCTTGTTTTTAGCTTTAATAGCTTTTGTTTTGAGTTGGAACTGTGAGAAAATCACCAGCTAGTTCTGTGTGCATACTGTGCCTTAATTTTTGTTCTTGACAGGATATAATGGAAAAATCCAGCTAGAGTAGAAACATAGTCAAGAGACGTAGTTACAGGTAAGACAGTCCTCTCTTTAAACGTGCAGTTTAGAGAAGCAGATTTTGAAGCTTTATTATGAAGATCAGAAATGCATAATCAAGCCGATCTAACATCCTCTACAACAGGAAGCTTGTGGACTGGAGAAAGCCACATGTGATACTCTTACAGAGCAAGCTAAGGAAACATGGCCTAGATAAAAAAAGCTATTTTAGGATATGTGTAGAATCATTATGTTAACAGCAGACAGTTTTATTTTTCCATAGTTCACTTTCAGCAAGAGAAAGCATTTTTGTATGGGAGTTTGTGCAGTTGTTTCAGCTTACTGTTCTCATTCAGGAACTGGGTAATGGATTAACATATAGTTCTGTAATATGAAGACAAGATGTGTTTGGAAACAGATGCAGGTACACAGAGTGGTGATGGCAGTGTGGAAGAATCTTGACTGCTGGAAAGATGGCCTGAAAGAATAGGATATTATTTAGAAGAGTATGTGAAATGCTTTATATTTAGCATAAAAATAAAAAAACAGAGAAAAAGTGTTTAAATTGCTCCTGCCACCCTATTCCCTACCCTGATCTAGGGCAAACCATGGTTTATAAAATGAGTGTTAACAATGCAGCATTGTTCAGAAAGAGTTGTGTGTTTATATTGGCATGAGTAAACAGTGGTATAATCTGAAGGGCATGTAGAGTTGAATCTCCTGCTCTGTTCTGTAAGGTTAAAGTACCGTATCAGTTTGACCATTGTATTTCAAGAAAGATGTAGGTGCAGTTAATTTGCCTCAGGAGGGTAATGGTAATGACTGGTGATTTAGAGGAGATGGGATGTGCAAAAGGAATGATTGAATTAGTATTTTTGTAACCCAAGGAAAAGATCAAGGGAAATTATAAGCTTTTAAATGTGTAGCAGTTCACTACAAAAAAGTGAACATCTGCCCTTGGTAGATGTGCCTTGCTTACTAATGGCAATATAGATCATTCTCTGTGTGTCCTGCTCTTGTTGTTCACTTTTTGTATGTTTTATAAGAGCTGTTTCTGTCCAGTGTCTGGTCTTAGGATTCTTTGAAGAAATACGTAAATTAGTGAAATCACTAATGTATGGATTTCCTCTAACCAGAGGGATGTGTACATAGGTACTGCAGTTAAAACTGCTGAGCAGATAGAAGAGAACTTGATCTCAGATTTGCCAACCACTTAGCCAGTAATGAACTAGATTCCTCATCTGAAAAAATGGATCGTGTTCCACACCTCTGTAAGCCTCCTGAGTTTTACGGAGAAAAGTGGTACTAAAAGAAGCTAATTTAACATAAGCAACACTGATTTTGTTTTGTGTGTGTATTGCATGTTACAGTGCAATGTGTAGAGCCTAGTTGGGTATATCCTAGAAGTTTGTGTTTAACCGTCTTGAGGGCTGTGACTAATTAGCTTTGGTAAAGGCAGTTAGGTTTCTTCAGAATTACGTCCTGATTTCTTAATATTTAGCACTTTCAGAAAGTTACCATGAGTTAGGTTTTGTACTGGGTATGTCCTGGATCATTGTGTGAATCCATTTTTTTCTGGCCCTTGGAAATGTTCCTTTTTTTTTTTTCCTTTTTTCTTTCCAGATTTGGTAAAAATTTGGTATTATTTCTAGGAGATCCTTAGCCAGTTAAAATTCAGACTGTAAACCACTTCTGTGGATATAAAACTGCTTACTATACCTATTCTATCAGTATGCATTATCAGTAGTTTGGTAATCTATCCTCAAATGGAGAACAAAACTAGGAATTGAGATATTTTCCCGTTCCTCTTTGATAATGCAAAAAAGAAAAGTGAAACTGCCAAGTGTAATACTTCACCTGCCTTGGTACTGGGCTAATATTTTGTTTCAGAATCAGCAGTTGACAAATATCTTTTCTAGTACTGCCATTCTCCACTTTCCTTACCATGTATTTCCTCCATACTGTTGTGTTATCATAGTGTCAGCATCTCCCTTGTTTGTAATTTTTCATCTGGACAGGCAATGCATAAAGCTAACTGGTAGAGCAGTAAACTTCAAAAACTTAGTAGGCTCATATATAATACAGCAAATGCAGTACACAAGCTCATAACATATGGCAAATATTACTTCACTGTAGTCAAGTTAGAATTGTATTAAAAATGGGAAAAATCTGCTTTCTTTTCTGTTACAGTATTTTGTTTACTTTAAAGCTGCTTAAAATGTCCTTCACTTATTGCTGTATGAACTGGGTAAAGAAAGCTTTGGAGATTTTCATTCAGTATTGCTAACATTTTAACTGATAACACTTGAAAAGGCTCAGGCATCATTTTCAGGTGACACTTTGTTTTTAGAAGTGAGGAATATATTACTTAAGCATCATGTCTGTGTTAGTTTAATAACACCTTTTTTTTTTTTCCCCACTAAAGTTGTCATTATAAATGCTCATGTTTAACTTGTGGGCAAGAGATGAAAGAATGTAACAAACTCCTACTTCTATAAACTAGAATATATATATATATATATGAGGAAAATTTGGTCTGAAAGAATAGAAAGAATGATCATGTGGGGAGCTGCTCATGTGAATGTGTGCCATTGAGGAGGCTGTTTTGTAGCCTTATCCAAAACAATTCATAGTTTGTTGTGCAAAGTGTTGATGATTGGATGGAGAGCGACATATATAGAACTCAAAAATAGATAACTGCTTACTTGGGAGGACAGGCAGTCCTCCTACTCTAAATCATATCATCTGAGAGGCTAAAAAATTTTGATGACTTGTTCCACCTCTCCACTCTATCCTGCATATGTTGTTTTGCTCACAGGCTTAGTTCACTGCCTCTTTTTAGAAGCAGTCTTTTGGCTCCTTCTCCCTTGGACAGGATTTTTGATTTTTGAAGTCTTAAATGCTGGGAAAACTTTCCTCCCCTTCATTTCCACCTCAGGCTCTGCCAGAACTGAGTCTAGAACTTATTTGAATTTCGGTTTTTCTTCTAGGACAGACTTAAGACCTTGTGGATGGAAGACCTCTTTTGCTTCTATGGTCACATCAGAATGGCCTAGGAGAGTCTGTTGCTCTATGGTTCCTCGCACAGGCACTCTACAGCAATGTGCCGGGATTTTGACACCAGTGCTAGTGAACCATCCAGATGGCTGTAAACCTGCAGAAGAGGTTAGTACAAAATGTGATCCAGGAATTTTTGACATTTTGGTCAGTTCTGTCTGCTTTGAAGGTACCCTGGAGCAAAGGGACCACTTAGAGATTACATGTGTACTACTTTATCACTGCACTGGGTTTGTGTGGCAAGGTTTTGGTAGTTGAAAGGTGCAGGGGTGGTCTCTGTGAGAAGCTGCTGGAAGTTTCTCCTGTGTCCGGTAGAGCCAATGCCAGCTGACCCCAAGATGGACCCTCTGCTGGCCAAGGCTGAGCCCATCAGCAGTGGGACAGCATCATTAAGAAGGGTGAAAAGTTAGTGTGCAGAATTGACAGCAGCCAGAGAGAGGAATGAGACTGTGTGGGAGAAGCAGCTCTACAAACACCCAGGCCAGTAGAGCGGGAGGGGAGGAGATGCTCCAGCACCTGGAGCAGAGATTCCCTTGCAGCTCATGGTGCTGTGCCCCTGCAACCCATGGAGGTCCATGGTGGAGCAGATATCCACCAGCAGACCATGCAAAGAAGAAGGCTGGCATGTTGGAATAAGAGAGAAGATGGAGTAGCAGCTACTTGCACAGCAGTCTGTTGGTGAATCTTTAATCATTGTCTAACCGTGTGGTATGGCTTCTTAGGCATGTCTACCCTCTCGTAAAGATTCTGTTATTTTCAGAGAAGTTGAAAATCTTTCAGGAGAGTCATTTTAAATGCATTGGAGCACAGACTTCTAAAAGAAGCTTTAAAAAATATCTGATTTAATTTAAATTTAAAAAGTGATTGTATTAGAAGCTGTACTCTCCAATTAATGTATAACTGAATTTGCAAAGCAGTTCCATCACATTCCTTTTTTTAATGTTTTCTGACAGATTAACCATTTTTTTTTATGGTGACATGTTTCTCTCTTGGCTTCTAGTCAGGTATGAATTTTGAATGTAAAAAAGCTTAAGTTGCTACCTTCAGAAATGATGTGTCAAATTAAATACATTAGCTGGTTTTTACAAGGTGCCTGACAACTTCTGGAAGAAATTGGCAAAGTAATAAGCACCTAAGTATTTGAAGAAACTTAATTTAGTGAAGTCTAATATATCTCTGCCATACCTAATGTTCTGCTGATGGTTTCCTCTATTCAGCTATGCAGAAAATTGTTAGTATCAGTCTTACAGGTGACCAGAGGAAAAAAAGTGAATTCTTTCAAGAAATAATTTTTCTGCCTTAAATTCCATATCGCACTTTTCAGATTTCTCTGAACTGCTACACAGTGCAACAAGTAAATTCTAAATTTTACTTACTTCTTTCTCACTGATGCAACACCTTTATCTTGATATGGCTATTTTATTTAAATTTTGCCAAACCTTTTCCATATTAGGAAGAAAACTTACAAATTAAGCCAGATGGAAAACCTTTTTTGGAATCGCTAGCCGTAAGAGTATAGTATTGAAATTTAACAAGAGTGAATGTGCCAGATTCCTTCTAAAGTATTGACAAATAAAATGCAGCAACATTTGAGAAGCATTTATTACAGAATGCTGAAAATGTAGCATTTTCTTATGAAAATTAATTTATTTAAATACCTCTCATGATTTAAGTGGAAACTATTTTTCCACTAAACTAATCTGACTTTCGTTTTTCTAGCATTTTCTTTTACAAATGAGCTGAAAACATAGTAGTTCTTTTTTAAAAAACTGAGACTTTTGCAGCTGTGTACAAAACAGGATTGCTGTTTGCTATAGAAATAAACTTATAATAGTTTCCATTATGCATTTTGATTGAATGTGAACTTGAGTGTCTTTGTTTTATTTTATTTTTTGTTGAAGTTGAAAGGAGTACTCAGTTGAACCTTGGGAAATCCAAACAGTGCATCTGATTCGGGCACAAATGCTGTGATTACAGTGACTTGATATGGCTACCCAACAGCTTCTTTAAAATTATATCCTCATGTTTGATGTAGACCTTTTTCTTTCTCATTATATTTTCTTTCATTGATAATGGAATGCTTTTTATAGTGGTATGTCCAGAATGCAGAAGAAAAACCATAAACCCAAGGTGTTCTTTGTCATACTTGGTTGGATTTAAATGCAACATGTTCTTGGTTTCCATGTTTAGCAAGTTTCAGCAAACTAAGTTTAAGCAGTGGATTTTTTTTTCCTTGCTGAAGTGTTTGGAAGTACTATTCCAGTGAACGTGAAGAAGTTTAAAATGTTTGCTGTAGTATCAGAGATGAGTCTAAGAAGAGTCTTAGTGTAGCAAATGTTTAATTTGGATATACTCGCAAATACAGTCTTGGTTTCTAAATATTATTTTTTTTTTTCCCACTAAACTTGTGTTAATCTTTCGTGGCTATTCAGTTGAGCTTTTTTGTTTTGTTTGTCTGCTAATCTGTCTCTTTCATGTATTCATACTTGAGACTGCTAATATAAAAATGTTTTAATTTATTTGCATTAGTATTGGCTTATGACCTGGATGGATCAAACTGAGCTCTCTCTTCTACACTTAATGACATACAGAAGCTCAGCCTGCTGATAATGTATAACAAGCTAGGTGTACATCTATGGTCAATTGCAATTTCTGTGCTTAGGTCCATCATTTACAGTTGTTTACTTTTGCAGTTACAGAAGGACATTCAGTGAATAGGTGAATACTGTGTGCGTCGTGTTTTTTAATCATATGTGTAGGTGTATATTTCTTTGATGGGGAGGTCTTAACTTCTCCTCATCATTCCTCCTCTTTTTGTTATATAGTCTTGGTTCCAGCAACAGCAGCTGATTACTTTTTTATCCTGTCTCTACTTTACCTGTTATCTTAATTTTTGTTTGCATGGTAGCAGCCTAGGAGATGTAGATGTAAGAGCAATGGGGGGAGGAGAGTGCATCTGTTTCTATTCTGTGTGGAACAGAATTGGTAAGAGCTTCTGCCTACCTGAGAATTAAGGATAGTTCGCTTGTTCCACTGTCAAAAGGAAAAATGTAGTTAAAGGGAAAGAATGAGTAGAAATGTGAAAGTGGCCTTTGCAACAGTTCAAAATGGACAGTACTGGTACATCTGTAGATTCTCTTGTGCTATCACAGGTATCACAGATTCTTAAGCATATAAACCCTTGTAGCTCAGCTGAAGTCTGAATTCTAGAATTTAAGCTCTTGGTCCTGTGGAAATGTCAGTACCAGAGCTGAAGACCAAGATACCATGGGGACAAAGGAAGTAGTCAGGACTTTAGTCATGAAGAAGAGCCATTGCTGTATTGGGCTGATTGTAAACTGTTTAGCAACTTCTCCTTTTCAGTTTCTTCTTTCCTGTCCAGTCTTTCAAGTGATCCCAGGTTCTGAAGGATTTCTGGAACTCTGCTTTATTATTCTGCCTACTTAGCTTTTTATCTGACAGGTTTTGGGGTTTTTTCTTCTTATTTATCTAATCAAAGTAAAACCCAGAATGCAAACATTGCCTACTCTGGAATGGGGATAGGGTTTCCCAACTTCCCAGCTGGGATTCAATGTACAGCCTGCCATTCTGAACAGTCCATTTAAGGGACCCAGGGTATGATGACTATTTTTATTGTCGCCTAGGAATGGGGGATTTTCATGACCTCTTCTAGAACTAGAGGAAGGCGATGCCGTGCGCGATCCTGAAGAGGCATGTGTGGATGAAGATCCAAACACTGGTTTTGTTTTAGTTCTGATGGTCTTACTTCTATAAGACGGTTTATTTCCTCCCCCTTTTTGAACCTTTCTCCCAGATTTAGAAGGACCTGTTCTGCTTGCAAGTGCCACTCTAATGCCCCTAGTGATTGCTTCAATGGTTGGGGCATCTTTTCCTCTATATGCTGACAGACTCAACAGCCAAGTTTGTAGTTTTGCAATACATTCTGCCACCACTGATTTACCCCAAGTTAATGCATTAACATGCCACGAGAGCAGTTGTTTTGCTTTCTGAATATTTTCTTCTTGTATCTTAAATAATTGTTGCGTTAATACAGCTACTGTTCCAAGAATAGGAAAATTCAGATCAACGTTAGAAATAGCTTTCTGAATCTTAGCAAATAAGGTTTTCCAGGCTTTCTGAGGGTTGTAATAGTCACTAAGGTTGGTAGGAGGAGTTGCTGGAGAACCATCCAGTTGCCCAGCAGCGATGGACAACTGACTTAAAGCAATTGTTGCTCCCAAGAATCCTTTTATTAAATCTAGATAATGATCTCCCCAAGGTGCATGAATAATTCTAGAATTGTTGCTAAGAAAAGGAGTCAACACAATTTCAGAATGTTCTGTAACTTGTTCTATTTTAGGAAAGAAATCATCAGGAAGATTTTCAATGTTAGACAAAGATGTTACAATTACAGGATCCGTATATGAACGAGAGTCAATACAGAATTTAGTATCACAAGGTAACAGCATAAAGCAACAGCAAGTATAGATGTAAATATACCGTGGTTTTGAGCTGCCATGGAGGTGCAAGTAATCATGATCAAATTTTCATTTACATGAGCAAATCTATGGGTCCTTAAAAAAAAAAAAACAAATCTCATAGTTGTTTTTTTTATACTCTGTGTACATTTGCATGGATTGACAATGGAAGTAAAGAACTTAAAAGCATAGTGTTTCTCAAGCTTATGTTTTCAGAAATTGCTGGGAAGACAGAATTAAGAAAAACTCAATCTAAAGCAAGTAAGTATGAGTAAGAGGGAAAGTGAAGGATGGATGTGAGGAATCTTTATCGGTAGTGCAATACTGCATGTGTTAATTAAGTACTAAAAGTTGTTAGCAGAAGTTACCTGCTGAGCAAACAGCTTTGCTATGTGCCAACAGACTTCATGCGTTAATGTATGGTTAAGAACTATATGGCCTGTCTCTATAAATATAGCCGTCTGCTTTCTGTATAGAATTTATATTTGCATATGGATAAAGCAGGGGGCACAAGTTTTCATGAGAAACATTGCAACAAAGTTGAACCATGCTAGTTTTTCTTTTTTAATCCATATCTGATCAGGCTTTTCTTTCTAGAGAAGGAGAAACAAACTATGTTCTGAATTTTTCTTGGTTTCTTTTTTTTCCTATACTAGGTTTTTGGATGGAGATCTGATGTTTTCTCTGTATTTCAAAAAATGTTTCACCCTGCAAAACTGCTGTGCTACTTTTGGTTAGAATTTTGGAGTTTCCCTGGATGTGGTGGGCTGTGTGAGATTCTGAATTTTTATTTTTTTAAAAAACTGTCTGCAGCATCACTGCTAAGGGGATAGGAAGTAAAAATTGTCAACAAACCTCTGAATTCTTTACCATTATTCATTTTACTTGAGATAATATAACTTAGCATCTGTTAAATTATTGTCACCCTTATTTTGTCAAATTATATTTGGTAATTCTTTAAGTCTTCATGTTTAGTCACATGCGTTACCGAATTCAGCAGTTTTTAACTTGATATCTGCCTGCATTTGATTTGTCAGCAAGTCTTGTAGTTACTTGAGGCAGAATTCGGCAAGCTCCTCTAGGACAAACATGCAGTATGGTCCCAATGTGTAACATCAGGTTTTCTGTACCTGTACTGTTTTCAAAGCTTTCCTTCCAAAGCACTTAAAACTTTTTTAGTGTTGTCCACACGTATTGAAGGCAGAGAAAAAAATGTCCTTTGAACGTGTCTGATGTTTCTTCAGCTTCCCCTTCTGTTATTTGGGTTTTGGTTTTTCTTTTTTTAATCTACAGTAGGAAGTTTTCAGGATTTGAGGTTTCTGCAGTTACTCACATAAGGGTGGTTGAATCTGTTCACTCCACTTACCATTTCCAGAAATCTCCTTTATAATCTTTTCTTTAATTAGCTGACTCTGCTTTTCTTTAATTCAAATTCCTGCCCATTAGTGATTCATTCTTAATGATGACTATTTGACACTGTAATTTTCTGCTGTCTTTGAAGCTGTTTGAAGAATTAATGAACAATTTTATTCTACTCTAGCTTTTGGCTCTGATACATATCTAAAAAAATAATCAGCAGCTGTATGAAGGCTGGGTGTTTTAGAACATTTGAGACCTAGCTTGCAAGATTGTAACAATGATTCCTAACATGTGAGGAAGGTTTCAAGAATGTCTTGTAAAAGATTTATGCACTTCATTGTTCACAGTTGTAGGTCTTTGTCTATGAAAAGTGTATAACTAGCTTGGTGATAGTGAATTCGTCTGAATTTTAAGTAGTTAAATATTTTTCCTTGAGATTTGTAATTCTTTAATCACAGAATGGTTAGGGTTGGAAGGGACCCTGCCATGGACAGAAACACCCTCCACTTTGACAAGGTTGTTCAAAGCCCTGTCCAGCTGACACCTGAGTTGCTACTTTTCTTCTCTTCTATCTTAATAGCAGGAATAGAGAGTAAATTCCAGCCCCCTTTCTGTGTTCATCAGTGTTTCCAGGAAGGATCTCCTTATTTCGTCAAAATGTTTCAAAAGCAAATGCTATCTGACATTTGTAAATGCTCCCTGGCACGTGCAGACTGAAGAAAGTATCATCTGCAGAAAGTTCTATTGAGTATTTGACACATCTGTATGAAGAGTGATCTATTGATAAGGATGGTATTCATTTTAGTTCAGTTTCAGCTGCTAAAAACCAAGTTTGCAGTTTGACACTTTAATGTGGAACTTTAAAAAAAAAATTGAAACTAAATTTTATTTTTCTGGACTACGCAGAAACATTATAAAGGAAGATGGAAAATACGAGCCTTGAATATGGAGCAGCTTTCTGTGTTTTTACTTTCATATAGCCTTACCTAGTGCATACGATTTCTTAAAGGAGATTGCTAGCAATAGTAAGTTAATTTTTTTCAGCAGGAATTTTAACTTTTAACAGAAGTCCTGTCATCTAGTCTGTTCTATTTATAGCTAATCTTCCACCTGCCAGATGAATTAAAATAGTTTTTGGAATGTGTGAGTTTTTGATAATTAGAAATTCTTGACTGCTTGCATGATTTGGTCTTAATGAACATATGCTTTGTAAGGCCAAGTGTTGCTGCTTTTGGCTAGAAGCCTTCTTGCTATATTGCATCAAGTCACAAGCCTAAGCATCTAAAATATGTGGAGGTGTTTACAGGTTTTGCTGCAGACAGCAAATAGTGTACTAATAGCCTTATCTCTACAACTTTGACGTTAGCAAGTTGTAATACACAGCTTGCGTAGTTCAGCTTTTTGTTTCCTAAAAGAGCCTTGGAACTGGCATTTAGCTCTGATAGGGAAGCTTAGTTTTAAAAAACCTTTCTTCTGAGTAGTGACGAGCTTGCAAGATCTGTAGCTCACATGACAAAAATTCATTTTCTTAAGGAAATGAGAGATGTTCACCTAGAACACCTGAGTTTTCCTCTGCTAGGCCTGTAGTGTTGGGATTGGAAGACCAGCTAGCACAGCTCTCCAGTGATTTATTAAAGACTGGAGTCAGTTTGTAGCTCTGGGATGCTGATTGGCAGGAGTGTTTCTGTGCTGAAAAAGCTAAGTGCTGGGTTACCAACTGTGGATCTTCCAAAAACAAAAAACAAAGAAAATTTCACCTCGGCCTCTGAGGCCTCTGTGAAGGGTAGCAGAAGGCTCTAATAGGTCTAACTGATGTATCTCAACCATTAATTATGGTATGTTAGGGCTTTGTGAGCTTAGCGCATTGCTAGCAGTGACATTAAAATCTTGTCTTGCTGCTGTAAATAACAAAAGCTTTTCACTTGTGAATTGCTCATTGTCTTCATGCTTCCTGTGATACTCACTGATGAAAATACTGTGTGTTTCTTCTAGCTGGCTGTTACTCTAAGTCAGGCATACTTAGTAGCCCTCCCAGAGTGTGTATACGAAGTAGCTATGGCTTTGAAGAAGAATGTTTGCTCTCTTTCAGCATCTGAGATGTCAGTAGCCCAATTTAAGACTGCAGTTGTTTCAGGAAAAGAAATAACTGTCTACTGTCTTATAAATCTGCTTTCCGAAAAGGATTGCCTGTTCTGTAGCTGTTAGGAGAAGCAATATCTACTTTTCAATGTAAGAAGGAAAAGATTTGAATAATGGTGATTTGAACTTACCTGCCAGTACTATAATACCCAATAAGTTAATGCCTGGGCAAAAACTTACTGCTGTTGGCTTCAAGGTATTATATACGTGTATTCATTTTATTATATATTGTAATTAAATTTGTCTGAGGATGTACTTTTAATATTTGAAGCAGTACTATAAAAAGACATATAGGGTTTTTTTGTATAGGATTGGTAATACTAGGTAATGTATACTGTTTGCTGAGCATAATAGAAGCATATTTTAAATCTTAAAGCAGTTGAGAGAATGGAAGTGTCTGAAGGATCCATGAATAAGTGTCTGGTTTTTGGTAATTTTCATGCGTCTTGAACGGGAGGCAGAAAAATTAATTGTTGCCTCAGTCATTTGAAAGCTAACTTAAAGTCATGGAAGAATAGGTGTCTAGTGAAATTCAGCTGTTTATATGGCAGTAGTAGTCTTTGTACTTTTATTGTGTTCTTGGTTTCCAAATTTTAGCTGTCATCTTGAGTCCTTTTTAATATTTGCAGTGATATTCTGATAGGGAATATTTTGTCCCCCTCCTAGATCAATTTATTCTTTTTCTTGTATAGAAAAAATGCTCGTAAAAATGAATGTAAATCAAAAATCTGTTGATTAAATTGGTTTTGAACTTTTATTTGATTAAAATGTTGTTCATCTGGTCCCTTAAACCTTGCCCGTTTCAGTTTTTTCCTGCAAACAGGATAGGGCTTTCTTAATGTCAGTCTAAGAAACATTGTCTACAGCTGGAATAAAAAAGTAACCCAAGAAAGCCTTTCAGAGACTTCAATTTGAGGAGTTCTGTAAATAATCTTTTATTCTTGAAAACAGTACTTTGAGAGAATTTGGCATTAGAGGAATCCATGAGTATTCGTGTTTGGTTTGAGGTGAGTTTTGGGGTTTTCTTTCCTTCTAAAAGACCAACTTAAAACCAAAGCCTGACACCTTTTCCTTTCTTCCCCAAGCAGTGAGCTGGTATGGAGTTGTTTTGTGGTAAAGATCTGGCATCTGAGTTTGCTTCTGGAAGCATTTAGTTTAGGCCTTTTCATTTGTATTCATTACTCTTGTATGAATTATGGGCTGGAGGAGTTGAGAGTAGGAAGGACTGCCTTGATCACTGTGTCCAGACCCCAACAGTGGTCTCTTATAAATCCACAAGGCTCTGCTTTGAAACATCTTTGCTGAATACATAGCTCTGCCTCCTCCCTTCCCTTGTGAAATGCTGGTGCACCATGCAGTGGTTTCTGGTTTTATGTTTAAGGAGAACACTTCAGTGATGCATTCAAAAATGTAATTGGCCTTTTATCCATGACTGGTTGACAGTAGCAGCTCACTGTGTCACACTTGTGAGCCTTTGCTTTATTGTAACTCTTCAGCTGATAGCAAAGTTACATACACCAAGCATACTATTGAACATATTTTATTAAATGTCACCTCAATTCTGTTATTCTTGTCCACTTACCCATCTTGCTTCCTACCTTATCACTTGTTCCTTTTTAACAGCAACAGGTCTTAAGATTGCCCATCTAGATCTAGCACCAAGAAAATAGTTGCCAGTCTATCAAAGGTGCGTTCTTGTTTGCTTACTAAGTTTTATTTTATAAGACTTTACAGTCTTTCTTATAATCATCTTACTTATGCATTTTATTTTTTGTATTCATCCTGATTTTCCTCACTTTAAATAACAACTTTCCTTGTGGAAGCTGTATTTAAAACATTTTGCACTGTCTGACGGCAGTAACTTTAAAGTCAGTTTATAGATTGAATAAAATTTATGCTGTTCTAATTTTATCAAAATGGCATTGCTTTTTATTCAACCTCTGATCTAATTATATCCCTGACTATTCAGTCAGTCTGTTCTAGAAATATCTCCAATATTTATATAGTATATTAATTACTACATTAGCGTATGTTGTGTTAAAACACTATTAATATACTTTATTTTATTAAGCTAACTCTATCTGTCTGGGCAACTTGCTGTCCTTCTGAATATCCTTGCATTTATGCCTTTTTCAGGTAGTATGTGTGGTAAATTTCCAGACTCCTAT
>JBCJKH010019945.1:0-15161 GCA_039877255.1 Loriculus beryllinus
TTTTTACATTGAAGTACTTTAAAATCATTACATTTTAAATCTTAATTCTTTGTGTTAAGAGTAGGAACTACTGCTATCAATCAACTTGAAAAATTTCCCCACGGTCATGACCTAGCCAAGTATTCTCCGATCATGCTGAATAAAATATGAGGTAGTGGTGTAAAGTTTAATCGTCCTGTTTCCTCAATTTCTTTCTTTCCTTTCAGCAGTAGCCACTTGGGGAACAATTCACTTTTCTGCTTCATGGAAATCTCTGGCTAAGGATTTTCTGAGCTCTTTTAATTACTGTGTTTAAGGTAGAGATGCCAAAGGACCCACTGAGCAACAATAAGGGATAATGACTTATGCATGGGATATTGAAAAGTGTTCATCTTGGTGGAACAAAGTAGAATAAAACAGAACAAATGGCAAGTAAAATTGAAAACACAGAAGAAAAGAAGCTGAGCTATATAGATTTGAAAAGCAATCTATAGCTGCAGATAAGAAAATATGTATTAAATCCATTTTTAAATATTTTTAAGAATCTAGAGTCACAAGGGTAGTTCAGAGTGCTGTACATACTTAATAGATTATTGATTTTCAAAGAAAATATGGTAAGATATCTTTTATGTAGAGCTGAGGTTTCAAATTCACATATCTGGTACTTTTCTGGTACTTTACTTTTTTTTATTTTTTTTCTTGTTTGATAAGCTGTTATCATACTTTGGTTTAGTGTTCAAGCAAAAAATTTATGATCACTTTTGGGAAAAATTGACTTGGAGAAATATGTTCTTCAAATGTCTAAATGAAATCCTGAGAAAAACTTTCATAATCCTGCAAAAAGACATTGAAGAGTGGTAGGATTTTTACTATATCTGGAAAATTATTTTAGAATATGAGTGATAATTCAGTGTTTGGTATGCTTTGTTACTTCAACTTTCCTGCAAAACCTGGAAAAAATCTCTTTTTGTTTCAGGTTACCATCTGTGGTAGCAATGGGAATAACGCAGTAAAGACTGGCTCATTCAGTAACCTTGAGAATACAGAGTCTCTGTTATTGTATGACCCTTACTCCAAAAAGAATGTCAGAAATATGTTTTTTCTTTTTCTATTGTATGGGTTTTGTCCTTATGAAAAAGCCTAACAAAAATCTAGCATTAAAATTGTTGATTTTTTCAGAAAACATATGGATTTGCAAGTTTTTTGCCATCTAACATAGATATACCATTAATACCTATACCATTAATGTAATTGTTGTGTGACAGTATTCTTTGAAGATTCTAAACAGTGCTCAAAGTAGAAATTCAACCTAACCATTTCAAATACCAAAGTAAGTTTTCATAGATTCTTTTCATTTAATTCAAATCTCTGCCATACCTAAAATAAAGTGAGAACATTAGCTTCTCTTAACATAATTCTTCACCTATGTCTGGAGAAACACTTCTGAGTAGTCTTGAGTTTACTTTGTTAAACAGGTGTTTTAAACAGAACAGTGACAAAAGAGCATTCCATTTCAAATAATTTCTCCTAATTTCTTCTAAATGAGTTTTTGAGATAGATGTTTTATAGACATTTTAAATGTTTATTTTATTTGTGATGCTTGTAACTTTATGTATTTAATTAAATGGAAATAGCAAAACCAAATGAATGATAATCATATAGATCAATGGTATCCAGACTTTCTCAGCCAGCAATCTATTCTCAGTCCTTACAATTTCCTGCTGGTAACTGAATGTTCTTATCCTCCAATTTATAAATGAGAACACCGCCTAAGCTACTTAGTCTATTTTGACTAGGTGTAAACATCTTCCTGCGGTCTCATGCAATATACTTTCAGAATTATTGTCTTTGATGGTGTTGTCTTCCATATTCTGGAACTGAAGGTTTTTGCATTGGTTTTAGTAGTATGTATTTAAAAGTTTAACGTAGAATAAGTTTAGCTAAGAAAGTGTTTCACACTTTTAGTTTTAAATATAACTGTAATCCCTAATTTAGGTCCTCAAGTGAAACTTGCGTTATTTTGAAGGATTTTGCACTATGTTAAATGAACCCTATTGCAACCAGCTGTTGGAAATCTTTCTACATATGTGTCTCAAGTACATAACTTGCTGAGTTTACTAGAATCTGTTGAGGTGTTAGCTTTGTCATGTTCTCGAGCATTAAATTTTACAGTACATTGAATAGTACCATTTTTCTTGTTGGAGTCATTAGCTTTCTCTTTGTTAATGACACAATGCAGAACTAGGCTCAAGCCTTTTATCCCATTTTACATAAGCCTGGGTATCTTGTTCCAAGATTTTGTAACATTGTGGAGCAAGCAGATAAACCTAAAATAACTGTGCTCCTATAACAGAACCTCTAAAAAGAAAGAAAGCTTTGAAGGGATGGAAACAGAAGGTATATTCATGAGGGTCAGGGCAGAATGCACACAATGACTGATCGTGGCTGTCTCACAGAAAGATGAATGCAGCTGTCTCAACACAGAGGGGACTGAAGGGTTGCCCTTGGTCTGGATAAAGAGCTACATAAACTGAGTGGACTAGCCAGCCATATCAACTTAGCCAACTAGCTATGACAGTCAAGTGGTTCAACTGACTTTATCTATTCAGTGAATTAACCTGTTGTATCAACTGACTGTAACCATTAGTCACTGAATTAATTGAAAGACTGCAAGTGTCTCTTTGAACTCACCAGAACAGCAAGGTGTGAGTGTGTATGCATAAATGTCTTATTTCAACAGGGTACCAAAAAATGGACAAAACCCAAAAGAACATTGACAAGAGAAATGGAATTAGGGTGGTTTCAATTCACATACTTATTCATGGTGGCTGGTGATGCCTAGCATAAAGATTGTGAGCTTAATTATAGAGGCTGGTAATGGGCATCATATTTGTTTTGTGATTCTACTGTAAATTACAACTGCCAAACTTACCATATTCTAGTAAGTCTAATTTCTACCTATACTGTGATTTAAGTATACAGTTGTATACCTCACTAAATCAAAATTCAGTATAGCAATCAAATACATTCAAATAAGAAAATCTGGTAGTAAGCATTAAACTTTTCACATGTAGGATGTCTAAAAGAACTTGGTCAGAATTAATTGGATGCTGACAACACCCTAAAGGAAAATCCTTATACTTCCATCTCCCAACAGTACCATCCAAACCTACGTGAGGGAAATAATTTAATATTAGAAAACGACTTGAAAGAGATCAACTGTACTAGTAATAAGTTGCAGAATTTGCTGTTCACAAGTAAAGAATGGAAAGGAAGGAAATCTTTTTCTCATGTGGATTTTAAGATAGTGAGTGGCAAAAGTATGTTTGCATTTCTAATGCAGCCTTATCTATCTGATCAGAAACATGCAATTTTCAGAATAACTCCTTTGCTCCATTTAAGATTGATTTATCACAGCTTTAAAATCTCTAACTTGGAAATTAGCAATTAATTTTCACTTATTGACAAATATGTCATAAACAAATGCACAAATATGAAATAATTAAACTAGAGTAGACAAGCAGTAAAGAATCCACAGCTAGTTTTTAATCTCATTATTAGAAGATTAAAACTACTTGGAAAAGCTATGTCAGTTAGATTGTTTTAAAATCAGCTGACATTATACAGTAAAAAACCCTATGCTACATGTGGACATTAATTTTAGCTGTCAACATGTGAGATATTTTTTCTTTATTATATAAGGGTAATTATTTTCTTTGCAAGATTCCTGTGAGACAAGGAGTACTTACTATTACTAATGAAAAAAGTCACCTGATACCACTTTTCAAATATGATGGAGAGTGGCCTAATAACTACATTAGCTGGTTCCCTAAGGACCCTGGGATGCATCTTCTTGGGTCTCATAGACTTTCGTATGTTCAGTTTCCCTGAGAGTTCTCAGACTTGATCTTCATTTATGATGGGAGGGACTTTTTTCCCCCAGTCCCTGCCTTGAGGTTCAGGGACTGAGAAATGTGAGAGGAGAGATTACCACTGAAAACTGGGGCAAAAAAAATGTTGAGTAACTCAGCCTTCTCCATGTAGTTTGACACCATTTCTCTTCTCCAGTTTATGAAGGGGGTACATTTTCTTCAATTTTTTTCAATTTTCTTTTTGTGATCAGTGTATCTGTAGAAGCCATTCTTACTATTCTTCACATGCCTTGCCAAATTCAAGGTCCAGTTGTGCCTTAGTGTTCTTGATTCTGTCCCTAGATATTTGATCAGTGTCCTTATGCTCTTCCCAGGATACATGCCCTGGTTTCATACCTGTGCATTTCCTTCTTACACTTTAGTTACCAAGGATCAAGAGGTACTTACTCAGCCCTGCTAGTCTCCTAACTTCCTTGCCTTTCTTATACATGGGAATTGAGATCTCTCGAGTTTAAAGAGCGGCCAGCTCTGTTCAGCAATTTTTCCCTTGAGGGCAGTTTCCCATGGGATCCCATCCACCATTTTCTTAAAAACTCTCCTAAAATTCAAGGTCTTGACTTTATTCTTCACCTGGCCCCTATCAAGTTCACCAGTTCCACCACAGTATGATCACTGAAGCCCAGGCTGCCACCAATTTTGGTATTTCTAATTAGTTCATCCATGTTGGTAACAATAGGTCTAGCAATGCTCCTCTTTGGCCAAACCAACACCTAGATTAAGAAACTATCTTTGTTGCACTCTGAGAATGTTTTGGTCTGGTAACTCAGAACCATGCAGACACTTGCTCACTCTCCCTCTTCTTTCCCCCTGCTCCTAGAGGGACGGGGAAGAGAATCGAAAGAATGTAACTCCCACAGGTTGAGATAAGAATAATCCAGTAACTAAGGTATAACACAAATCACTACTGCTACCACCATAATAATAATGCTAAGGAAAATAGCAGGGTAAGAGAATATAAAACTAAAAAGGGAAAAGAAAAAGTAAACAATAAGCAGAAGTGATGCACAATTACTCACCACCCATTAACTGGTGCGAGCCCAAGCAGAGCAGCAATCTTGGCCTTCTGCATAACTCCCCCTAGTTTATACACTGGGCATGATGTGCTGTGTGATGGAATGCCCCTTTGGCTAGTTTGGGTCAGGTGTCCTGTCTCTGCTTCCTCCCAGCTTCTTGTGCCCCTCAGCCCTGTCAGAGCATGAGGCTGAAAAGTCCTTGATCAGGGTAAGCATTACTTAGCAATAACCAAAGCATTGGTGTGTTCTCAGCATTGTTGTCAGACTAAAGCCAAAAACATAGCATTGCACCAGTTACTAAGGAGAAAAATAATTGTCACAATTTAGCCGAGGACAGTCTTCTAGCAGATTCAGAACCTGTGAGCGTTATGCTTTCTGTAGTTGAAGAAAAAGAACTTTATCAACAGGCTTCCCTTATTTGGGTGGTCAGTAGTAAATGCAAACCTTGAGGTTTCTTTTGTTGGCTTGTCCCTTAATTTTTGCCATAATCTCTCAATCTGTTTATCTCTGTTTTTCAAAGACAGATCTGTGAAAGCAATGCATTATTTTACATAGAGAGCAAATCCCCTGTCCCTCCTTCCTTGCTTGTCCCTTCTAAATAGTTTTCAGCCGTCAAATATGATGCTGGAGGAAGGGGAGAGTGAGCAAGCAGCTGGGTTGTCCTGAATTACCGGCTGGGCTTACATCATGACATTCAGTCATGTGGTTCTTTCTTGGATTGACACAGCAAGGTTTTGGCAGCAGAGGAGGCTGCAGTGGCGGCCTCTGTGAGAAGACAACAGAAGCTGTCTGACAAAGTCAGCTCCAGGATAGCCCTGTCACTGTCTAAAGCTGTGTTTATCAGCAACAGTAGCATTTAAGATATTTAAGAATGGGTAAAAAGCATTGCACAACAGCATCTGGGAGAAAGGAGTGAGAATATGTAAGACAAATAGCTTTGCAGAGACCAAGATCAGTACAGAAGGAGGGGAAAGAGGTTCTCCAAATACTGGAGCAGAGTTGCCTTTTGCAGCCTGCTGTGAAGACCATGGTAATGCAGATTGTCACACTGTGGTCAATCTGGACTTGAGGTCCACAGTGAATTGGATATACACCCTGAAGCCCTTTCAGGACCCAACACTGAAACAGGGGGATGTGCCCTGAAGGAAACTGCAGCCCATGGAGAGTCCCCACCAGATTTTCTAGCAGGAGCTGTGATCCTGTAGGGGACTCACATTGGAGCAGTCTGTTCCTGAAGGGCTATAACCAGTGAAGAGGACCTATGCTGGAACAGTTCTTGAAGAAGTGCAGCCTGTAAGAGAAGTTTGAGCAGTTCATGAAGGACTGTGTCACATGGGAAGGACCACACTCTGGAGCAGAGAAAGAACACAAGAAAGAAGGAGCAGAAGAGATGAAATGTTATGAAATTAGCACGGTCCTCATTTCCCATCCCCGTATGCCACTTTGAGGGTAAAACAGTTGGGAGCGAAGTTGAAGCTGGAAAGAATGGAGTAGGGGGAAGGTGGCTTTAGATTAGTTCTTATTTCTCCTTCTCTATTTGTCAGAAAAATGAAATTAATTTCATTTCAAAGTCAAGACTGGTTTACCTAGGACAGTAATTATTGAGTACACTCCCTGTATTTAGCTTGCAAGCTTTTCTCCTTCTGTCCTGTTGATGGATAGGGAGTGATAGAGCAACTTGGTGGCTATCCAAGGTCAAGTCACCACAGATTTCTCCCATCATTTTTCAGTGATAGCTGTTATATTGTAATTTTCTAGCTGCACAGTAGCTTCCAGCTCCTCTTACTTACTACCCATGCTGCATGCATTGGCACAAACACTTCATCTGGGCTATAACCTGTGACATCTTCCTAGAGGAACATGCCCCGACTTCTTTGTGGTGTCTTACAGGTGTGTTACCCTGTTAGTTCTTAATATATCAGCACCCTTGGCTCTTCTGTGTTACCCAAAACACCACTCCCTTTCCCTTTTCTATAAAAGACAGGTATTGCCAGAGATAGACTGAAGCATGACATTTTATATGAATATAGAGACTCAATAAAATGAACAGTTTAATAACGTCATATTCACCAAAGTGGAAGATAATACTGAATATAACACAATCCCTTGCTTTTAAGTTAAACTACTTGGAAAACTTGTCTTCTGAATGACTTTTTGGCTATTATATAGAGTAATAAGGAAAATCTGAATTCTATTCATGGCTGTAATCAATGTATTACCAAGAATCTTCAAAATGTTTTCAGTTACCAATAAGAAATATATTCCTTACTGGTTTCGGAACTTGTGATTACACATTGTTCCTTCAAGATGGTTTATCCATTCTTAAAATAGATATAAAATAATATTACAGAAGAGTACTTTCTTTAAAGTTTCCATTTTCCCAGCTCTTAGTCGCAGATATTTATTCATAATACATAACTGGTTTCAACTTTATATTTCTTTAGTAAAATGCCTCATTGGAAAATTTAATTTTATCTGATTAAATTTTTATTTTTCTTTTGAAAACAAGTATGTATTTATGCAGTACATGTATGAACATTTAATGCAACAAATAAATACAATTTTATGAAAAAAAAAAGCCGAAAATAATAAATTACTGTGTACAATTTTGAAACAATGGCATAGTTTTGTTATTTTTAATATTACTCACTGGCATTGTAATTCCTTTCTGATATCTACCAGTCTAGACATAGGTCTATCTCTTTATCTGATAACCTTATGTTTGCAAATCTTCTTCCAATTTACAGTGTACAGTAAAGGATATTATTTGTTGGAAGATGGTTCTAAACAAGTGAGAATATCAAGATAGTTAATAAAATTGTTAAAACTTGAGGTTTTCTCAGTAAGGTCTCTGAAGCCATTGGCATTACCACAACCTGTAAGATGAGTGCCTGCACAATTTGGAGGCGTATTTTCATTGTTTTAAAAAATCAGTTGAAAGGTAGAATGCTAAAAAACATAGCTTAGTGGTATAAAAGCAGCTATCCTGTACTAAACTATAATCTATATAAAAGTAAAAAAAATTAAACTGGTGAGAAAACTGTGCTCTAGTAGATCAGAAAAATCTAATTAGTTGTGCTTTTTACACAAGACAAAAATTTGTCAGTTTGAAATATTGCCATTTTTCTCACATGTTCCACATTTCTACTACCTTCTTTTCACTAAATTTTTCCCTGGATGTAGGAGTGCTATAATTATTATTATTTATTTCCTGAGAATGAGGAATTTATTTCCTTTTTTTTTTTTTCTTTTTTCAGTGTTATTTAGCTTGTTCCGTTTCTTTCAGTATCTTAGCATCTTGGTAAGTAAATCTTAAATGTTCTATATATCAGTCTAACCAGGTTATCATAAAAAATTAATCACCAACCATTGCACCAAGCTGAAAGCACGCACAGATTAGGAAATTTTGTCTCAATATACAGTGTCAGTGCCCAGAAGTCTTTAGGGCTTCATGGAAAAAACTGAATAGACCTTTTCCTTTTAGTGAACGTACAGCAACAGGGCTTTTACACCGCAAAGCTACTTGTGATTTGAGCAAAAACTAGAAAGACTTTTTAAAATACAGAAAACTCGAAGTAACCAGAAACTACAGAAGAGAAGTGAAAGTTTGACTCAGAGAGCATCAACAAGGTGAAGGCCAACATGCAGGTTTTCTTATTACTTTCTGATACCCAATCACATTGTTTTAAAAGTAACAGAATATGCAGTTTATAGTAAACTATAAGTAAAGCAGATTGTATATGTAACAGTCTTTGGCTTATCACAGAGTTCAGAATTGCAAAACAACTGTATAATTTTAATGCAGGAACTAGTCACTGTATTAATTTCATTGGTTCCTGCTGGTTGCTAAGCTCAGCACAGAAACAAAACCAACTCATGAAATAGTCTCACCCAAAGAGATATACAGGACCCTTCACTGAAGCACAGCAATTCAACATTTAAGTGAAATTTGACATGCCACTACCTTTAATATAGCAGGAGACAAACAAAAGACTTTGCGTACTATTCTGTAGCTATTTCTAGAGAATATAAATTCTGTTGATATTAGAAATTGAAATGACAGCCTTAGAAACACAGAAAACAAATACTTAATACGTCTATTTACTTGGTGGTTGATTGCAGAAGTGCCTACCAGCTGTGTCTACTGGACTTCACCATCCACCCATGCAAGATGATAAAATTGTTCCTTCCCTAATAAAGAAACTCTTTTGAAAAGGTATAAAATCATGCACCTATCTTTAAGAATAACATCCACTACATTAACTTTTGAAATTCTCCTCTTGCCTGAGAAAGTAGGTGGATTTCTCTTTTATTTTATGAACAGGATGCTTCATTATTGTTCAACAGATTGATTTAAAATGTTTGCATTGCCAATAAAGGATGATACTTACCTTTTATACAAAAAAAAAAACAAAACCCCAAACCAAATTGTTCTCATAATCAAAACTGCTGCTTGTGTGTAATATGACATCCCAAAAAAAAAAAGTACTGTTTCCTAATCTGTTATTGTTTGTCTTGACTGTGCCAAGAATCAAGAAGCATTAAGGATAGCATTATATTTTAATGAAAACCAAAACATATTATCATGAAACTGACTTTTTGTTTTTCACATCTTTCAGATCTCAAGGGGATACAAGATAACTAAAATTGCAACTAGTTTTCATAAAAATAGATTAGATGGAATAATGTTCCAAAAGAACACCTCATTTCCTTTATACATGTATAAAATACATAATGTAGACATAATTCTCTCACTGTTAAACTTAAACAGCCCAGATCAGCTTACAGTTAAGACTACAATCTTTGTAGTGTTCTTGATAAGTTGTTACATTAGATTCTCTAAAGTACAAAACTATGAAATTTAACCTCTTTTTACAACAAATATACTTCAAAAGACTTAAGGATTAGATCATAAACTTTTCACTCACTTTGCTATAAAGGTGTTTGAGTTCAGTCTCTAAATCAAATTATTATTTAATAACACTGGATAATGACTGCTATTATCATCACTTGCTTTTAATAACCACAATAATGTTATTTTTCTTTTTTCTAAATTAAAAAAAAAAGAAAAATGTTAGAATTATTCAAACAGATGTTCTGATTTAAAGGAATTAAGAGTGTTTCTCATTAGCTATCCCAGCAGAAGGGTTATTCTATGAGGTTGTTGAACCTGGTTCCTTACTTTTAATATTTTCTGATAAATGTACATCACTTTTTAAAAGATGACTAGATATTTAATGTAAGAAGGTTAAGGTTATAAAGCCTAGACTATGGAAACATTGTTATTTACTTTCTTTGAATAAATTAAAATGTAAGAAGTCTTATATTGAAATATAGAATGGCTCCAAAGAAAAAAAGCAATGGCTCCATACCATAAAAGCTAGCAAAAAACTTTCTGTCACAAAAGAAAAAGATACCACTAAGTAAAAGAGTGGACATAAGAATCCCACTAGGTCTGTTGTCCTTTATTCTCACCACTTTGAATGGCATCTGAACATCATAAACCATCTAAGTCTTCGTATCCACTTTCTTACAAGGATAAAAGTAAAAAAAATGGATTATTTCTTTCCAGAAATGTGAAATACATGCAGCAGTGAGAACATGCTTCTGGTTATTTTCCTACAAGAACTTTTGACAGTAAAAAAATGTAGAATGAACGTTTTCCAGATGAATAAGAAAATTGCCTTTATCTAGTAGCAGGGGCTAATTCAGACTGACTTTGAAATGGAGGAAAAATCAATATAACAATCAGAATTAAACAAATAAAGCTATAGTGGGAAAAAAAACTTATGTATAATATATATATAAAATATATATAGCATAATATATATAAATATAATATTACAGTCCATATAACATCATTCTTTAGAGACAACAATTTTGTTTAAAGCCTTAAAATCATAACTTTTCTCCAAAACCAGAAGAAAGCATATAATCAAATATTATGCATCATATGTTTTAAATACTGTTACCTCTATGGCTTCTTATAATGAAACAGTATTGTTTATAAAAATAATCATACTTGACTTACAGATCATGGTTTAATCCTTTTTACTCAACAGTGTCAGTCAAGATTCCTTGATGAAACACCAGTTTGGATAATCCTATCAGTTATCTTTCCTTCTGAAAAGTTGTTGGGTAGCTTTGCTGTGGGATATTTACCTGTTTGATTGGTTGGGTTGTTTTGGTTTGGTTTGCCATGTTTTTCTTAACGATTCCAGGAGACGCTTTTGGAGGATCAGTTACCTGCTGCATTGCACCTTTAAAACAATGCCTTTCAATGTTAGGTACAAAAGGTTTTCTACATAGAATTAAAATACATTTTCAGGATCAATTGAAATTAATTATAAATCATTGTGTAGTATTCATTAACTACTCTTACAGATCATATATATTATATCCCTGTATTTTAATAACTCATTGACTTTTCCTTGAAAGTATTAGAAAAAACAAATAGTATTTGAAATTATTTTCTTTTTATGTCAATTTTTGCATGTCTACTTGTCCTTTTCCACTACTAGGCAAATTCACCTGTCACAGGATCTATGGTGTATAGGGGTTCATCTGCTAAGTTTTTCTTATGCTCAGCTTGAATATATAAACCTACCTTTTTGACATAATAAACATGCCCAAATAATTCACTATAATAATAAAGTTTCTAATAGAAGACTATAACTTAAAATGAGAAATAAGCAACAGTAGCAGATGAAGATAGGTTTTGTTTGCATGCAAATGCTCTTCATAACAGGAGAAAAGAATTGCATGAAATGTAATATATATTTTCTAAAGTAGCTCTAAATGGAATAATTTTTTCATGCTTCATAGGTGAGTCTTTAAAATACCTGTTACAATTAACTCTGTACACAGGATTTCACTGAGAAAATAGACCTCATAACTATGTTTCAGATAGAAAAGTATTTCACAAGAAGAATACTAGAGAGTGAGCCAAATGGTTTTAAATGCCAGAGAATAATTACGAATACCTATTAAAATTAGCAATATTCCAAAGAGACACTCATTCAACTAAAGAGTTTAAAAAGACATTTGTCTTTCATTTCCAAGGCCAAATTGTTGTGTCTCGAGCAGGAATTAAGTTATACTGAGTAATTCAGTGAAAGCTGAACACAGGAAAAGCTTAATCTAAATTCAGTCGCAGCTATATTCCAAATGGAGAGAACCACACTGCCTTTTAGAGTGTAACTCACACAACCCTCAAAGAGGGAGGTGCTCTCAGGAGAAGAGCTCTTACAGTGACATTCGGGAGACCTACAGCATCCCTTCATACTCTCTAAAGGTAATGCTTTTGGAAAACACTTAGCAAATTTTACAGCTGCCTCATCACAGAAAAAACCTCTGCAGACATTAAGCAGCAACAAAGCCACTTGCTCATATTGAGGATGAAAAGGCCTTAAGAATGCAAGATGCAAGGCTAGTGAAAGGGGTGAAATCTGTTCATTTTTAAACTAGATTAATTCAATTTGTCATACTCTGCCAAAAAGACAATCAGCATATTTCTTGGTGAGAACAAATGAATCCTATACAAATTTTAATCAAGATGACATAACCAGCTCAGACACTATAATATATATTTTTAAAATACCATTCTTATGGATGCTGTGTGGCTGAGGGACTTGTCTTTAATATTTTCCTAAACTGCTAAGTATCTGCACAGAATGTTAAATTAGATTGTAGCCTTCATGTTCTTTATTTCAAAAAAAAGAAAATATAAAAACTTACAGATGCAAATGCCTTTAGGGAAAATTAACTCAGATTTGGAAAGAATGTTACAGAATCTTCATGAAGATCCATATGAAAGAAGGCTTTGGAGTGTTGAAATTAAATTCTTTAAGTTTTTTTTCATAAATAGAAGTAAAGAAACAAAGAAAAGCTTATTTTCTCTTCAATACCCTCCCCAAATTTTGAGGAAATAACATTGGACCTTAAAAATGTGCTTATGATAAGGCCTCACCACATGAATGCACTACACAATCACACTGCATTTGAAAAACATAGTATGACCCCTCCTTCACAGTTTCTGAAAGATGCCAATAAAATGTGGATGATAGAGAGTGAAATACCTGCTGAATTTTAACACAGCTGAGGAAAACAAACTGCATATTTATGAAGCATGTAACCACATACTAATGCAATTGACAGGATGGTTACTACCCGTAACAATTTACCTCCAGGTCAGTTTTACACTTCATTACACTGGAAGGTCAGGCAACTCCATTTTTTTCTTATAAAGCTAACTATGTCTGTAGAAGTCACTCTGAAACCAGAGACCAATGCAGATGAACAAACTAACACCACTGCTTTTCTGACCTACTAGTTTTCTGCATCCTTGGGACATTGAATGCTTCTGATTCAGCAGCTGGAATCTATTTGTTTTCTCTCTGTAGATTTGTGATGCATAACATAACTACAGCTGTAACACTATGATTCTAAGTATATGTGACACAGCATTGCCATAGGTGTCAAGCATTGGCATTAATCAAATGTACAACTCTATGTCTAACCCTGCCTTGACTCCACAACTGCCTCTGTCCCTTTTCCAGAGCTTCCTCCTGAGAGTTTCTGATGTAAGAATGTGAGGAGCAGGTGAAAAGAAACTGGACGTCTTCCTTTTCTTTCTTTCTGTGCTGCTTTTCTCTTACTCTGGTAGATGAGGACTGTCCATGCCGAGCTTCTTTGCAGATGAGACAATGGACCATCAGTACTTCCATGAAGTGAAGACATGAAGTATGCAAAGGAACATCTACTGCAGCGATGGAGGTCACCTGCGGGGAAAGAAGTCACTTTCCATGTGTTTTCCAGGAGAAAAATGAAGGATTCTTAGAAGTAGTTTGCAAAAAGTGTGCCCTGTCATAACATGAATGCCTGAGAGACTCCAGCCTCTTAAAACTGCCAAAAGAAGGAGGTCAATAAGTTTGAGATCAAACCTGCACACACTTGAATCCACAATGAATTTTGTTCTAAACTTTTAAGAGGTTCCTTTTACTGCCATTGCTTCCTGCACACATCGACATTCTTACAGTACCATACAGTACAGTACAGTTGTGAACAATTCATACCTCACTAGTATGAAAATAGTTAATGAATATGTAAACCAAATTTTTTAGTTTGTTTGTCTCTGGACACAGCAGCATTCTCCAATCCAGGCATCTTTCTGAGATTACTTAGAAAGAAGAATAAAAAGATATCTAAAAAAAAAAATAAAAAAATTTGTTGATGCCCTTAATACTGTCAGAGGGCTGGTTCCCAGAGAATGTTGAATTTTAGAGGGAAAGCTGAATTCCATCTAAAATTGTTAAATGTCCACAGTCTCCTAAATCAGGCGTAAACGAAGCAAAAAAAAAAAAACAACAGAAAAAAACCCAACATACTATTTAATTATTAGTATCTTTCTATAAAAATTATAATGTTAAATCATAGACTCATAGAATTGTTAGGGTTGGAAAGGACCTTAAGATCATCTAGTTCCAACCCTCTGGCTGTAAGAAGGGACACCCCACACTAAACCATGCTTCCCAAGGCTTTGTCCAACCTAGCCTTAAACACAGCCAGGGATGAAGCACTCACAACTTCCTTGGGCAACCCGTTCAAGTGCCTCACCACTCTAACAGGAACGAATTTCCTCCTCATATCCAATCTAAACTTTCCCTGTTTAAGTTTTAACCCATTACGCCTTGTCCTGTCATTACAGTCCCTAATGAAGAGTCCCTCCCCAGCATCCCTGTAGGTCCCCTTCAGATACTGGAAGGCACGCAGCCTTCTCTTCTCCAGGCTAAACAGTCTCAGCTCTCTCAGCCTGTCCTCATATGGGAGATGCTCCAGTCCTCTGATCATTTTCGTGGTCCTCCTCTGAACTTGTTCCAACAGTTCCATGTCCTTTTTATGTTTAGGACACCAGAACTGCACACAATACTCCAAGTGAGGTCTCACAAGAGCAAAGTAGAGGGGCAGGATCACCTCCTTCAACCTGCTGGTCACACTCTTTTTGATGCATCCCAGGATACGGTTGCTTTCTGGGCTGCGAGCGCACACTGAAGCTGGATCATGTTCATTTTCTCATCGACCACCACCGCCAAGTCCTTCTCCGTAGGGCTGCTCTCAATCTCTTCTTTGCCCAACCTGTAGTTGTGCTTGGGATTGCTCCAACCCAGGTGTAGGACCTTGCACTTGGCGTGGTTAAACTTCATGAGGTTGGCATCAGCCCACCTCACAAGCGTGTCAA
>JBCJKH010019948.1:0-11404 GCA_039877255.1 Loriculus beryllinus
CAGAAACACACCAAGGGTTAATGGTAGCCAGCCCTGCTCAGACGCTCAATGACACGCTGGATGACATCATGGCAGGTGGGTTTATATTGTTATGAGCAGGTATAATATTTGCTTGACCAGTTGAGGGTATGTCCACTTCTCTATGTGTATGTGTGTTTGTGTATTTCCGCAAGCTCTACACCAGGCTACATTAGCCTGATGGTCCCTTTCTTGAGAAGGGCAGAAAACTAGGTTTAACTTTTCCATTTGCAGGGATGCTCTTCCTTTTGTCGAGCTAAGTGGTGCCTGTGGGTCAGGTTGCTGTGTTCGAAGTGGTGTTTACAACTCTTCACAGTTTGGGGGGGATGTGCTAGAGTCTAATAGTTCTATTTTGATGGGTTTATAGCTCAGGAACAGTGTCTTGATTGTACTAGTTAATACTTTGGACTAGCTGAGAATTGATTTGGGGCACTCAGAATAGTCTTTGAGCAGCTGTAGCTGCTCAAGCCTGTAATGTGTACAAAACGCGTAGACTTGTCTCTTGAATGTCAGCTTCTTGGATAGGCCTTGAATAGTCTTTAACTGTTGAAGCTTTTACTTCTGTTTGGAAAGAAATATGATAATCCTCTATATCTACTCAGAAGGTGGCTGCTTTGCCAGTGAAAAACAAAT
This sequence comes from Loriculus beryllinus, assembly GCA_039877255.1. Taxonomy (NCBI): domain Eukaryota; kingdom Metazoa; phylum Chordata; class Aves; order Psittaciformes; family Psittacidae; genus Loriculus; species Loriculus beryllinus. The sequence continues at coordinate 652 of JBCJKH010019948.1, forward strand.
TTATCCTTCCCAAAGATGTCTTAATCACTTCAGAGAATCTTTAGCCAGTGCTTTAAACCTGAAGTGGTAAAATAAAAGAGTGGAATGTATTTAAAATACCATGGTAAATGTGAGGTTTTACTGTTGCTTTCCTTTATGCCCATTTCAGTTGCACAAAGTCCCCTTTCCATGCCTGAGCAGTTGCTGAAATATTGACTCCTTAGCTGAGTACAGGATAACTGTTAGGACATAGTACTATAAAAATCGCATCACTTGATGAGCGTTTGCTGGTGAACTGTCCTTTTTTAAAAGTGCTGTCTGTTTTGACAAGCTTGCTTTGTAAAGCACATTGAGATGAGGGGCAGGGGCCAGAGTAAAGGCAGGTCTTCGGGTACATTTTAGGGCAGAGGTGCAGGTTGTGTGTATGCTGCAAGAGTTATTGGAGTGCGGTAATGGTGCAAAGCGAGTAGAAGACACACTAGTAATAGTTAAAAATACCAGCTGCTGATTGTTTAAAATACTTGGAACAACACTTTTACATTAGGGATCTAATGAGTAATCTGCTGTTCAGGCAAATCCTCATTAAAGATGACTGGAACTTATGGGAGCTACAGAGACTCTTTTCTGACAATCTGGTGTTAGAATTGAAGCACAGACGTACAGACTGGAAGCTGTCTGTAGTTGCAAAAATGGATCCGAACTGGATGCATATACAGCTATGTCCGTCATGTATTTGGTAGTGAAGCTTTCTCTAGCATGAAGCTTCTGGGATATGTAATAATACCAGCTACTCGGTTCAGGAGATGGGATAGTTACAGTTGTGAGTTACTCTTGCAGAGTCTGTGCAACCATTTTAATTGTGTTTTATGTATAGCACAACAAATGTCCTAACTAAAAGTTTATGTGCTTAACTGCTTATAACATGTTGAGACTCTACCGTTTTAGGTCATGTGCCACATACTTAAATAACTCATGCATGCTTTTTGGAAAGGTCAGGTACTTCAGATGTGCCTTGGAGTGTTTCTGCAGTACTTAGTCCCACCTCTTAGTATGTGCATGCACATGTGCAATTGGTCATGAGGTAAATTCACAGAACAGTAGAATGGTTTCTGTTGGGCAGGACTGCAGGTGCGGTCTCACCAGAGCACAGTAGAGGGGGAGAATCACCTCCCTGTATTCTCTGGCAATGTTCCTTTGGCTGCAGCTCAGGTTACAGTTGGCTTTTGGGTCTGTGAGTACAGATTGTCAGGTCATGTCCAGCTTTTCATCCACCAGAAGCGCTAATTCTTTCTCAGTCCCTTCATCCCCCGGCAGATTGAGCTCTGTAAGGCATTTGTGGCAGGTCTGTGAAAAACTGTACGGATGCAATTACATCTTTGCTTTTCTGTGAGGTGGCTAGTTTTAGGCTTGGGGGTTTTTTAAGCAGGAGCAGTTACAGACCTGAGTATACAACTTCAGTGCCAGCTTGACTCCACACATCAGAATTCAGTGTGGAGCTGAAACGGGTTCAGTGTAATACAAAACACTCAAACAGCAGCTACGTATTTTGTCTATCAGATTTGTTTCTTAATGTGAACCCTCTAGAGCATTCCATGGATTAAAATCTCTGTTCCTGAGATGAATTGAGTTTAGGTCCATCACAGAGCTGCAGCTTGTAGCACCAGTTATGAAAACAAAGCTTCACCTTGACTGTTGCAAGCTTTAGTTAATTCTCATGTCTGTGCTTAATTAGCTGCAAGCAATGAGTTTAATTTTCCCATTTGAAGCACTTGTTTAAAACAAGGCTAGGTGTGCAAGTGCTGTTGATTCAGAAGTGAGTACAAGACAGGGGTGTTGATATCGAGGTCAAGTGTTGTTGCTAGATCAACCCCAGGACTCCGAAGTAGGATTCCTTGCTATTAGGGAAAGAAATCAACATTCCCAGAGCACTGCAAGTTTGCCTGGAAACACAGTGAGAGAATGTACCAAGTTGAGGAATTTGGGGTTGGAGGGGGTGTGGTGTTCAAGGGAAGAAGTAGGATGAGTTGAAGAAATAGTAAGTAATCTTTCAGGTTGATCTTCGAGATCCTACCTAATCCTGCTGGAATGGATGACACAAAAAAGATTTTCTCTTCAGCTTCAGGTGCTGGACAAGGTCTTAGCTTGCAGTGGAGCTAGTGAACAGGAGTTTGCTTTGTAACTCTTGAATAAAGAAATGTGTTAAATGGTGTGTTAAGGATATAAGGAATAAAATATATCTGTTTTGAACAGCACATTTCTTTTAGAAGTAGTAACTACTTGAAGGATTATGTCCAGTAGAGGAGCCTCACAAAGGAACTTCAGGAATTTTGAAGCACTTGATAAGATTAATTCCTGGAAGCTACCTTGTGGGATGAGTTGGTTTTAACTGTAACTGTCTAAATACCTAAGAAAGAATATGCTTTGACTGCAAGTTCTTCACAGAAACTCAGTACCAAAAAAAGCACCAGCATCACAGAAAATTTGTGATGTTCTGTCCCACTTTTGACCTGTGCAGGAGCCATAGGAAACTGAGGGTGAAAGCTTTTATGCCCTGGTGTAACTACAACTGGTTGCTGCCAATGGTTATGTTGGTCTTGCAAATATATGGTAAATGCATCTAAACCTTTGTCCTTGGAATGTTGAAAGACTTGTAGCTTTTGTTAGGCAGCTGGTTTTGAGTGGGATAGCCTGCCTTTTGGACTAATTATATATACATCTAAAATTGTATATATAAATATAAATGCCAATATGTATAAAAATACCTAATAATCATCTCTACTACCGGTGTGGGGTGGCTTTCAGGCTGCATCCATAGAGCTGTTAGCTGGTAGAAGCCAGACTGTGTGTTTGTACTTGAATTCAGAACATAACTGGGACTCTTGTAATTCAAGGCATGTTACGCATCTGAAGTGCTCTCTACTGATTTTTAAGCATGTGTGTCAGGAATGTATCTTTTAATAACCGAAGATACTACAGAGAAATTGGGGGCAGAGGGGAAGGAACTGATGTGGAACAAGCCTGATGAGTTGACTTGAAATAAGTTGGAAAAAGCTGAGCTATCTCATACATTTCTTGTAAGGAATTTCATTTTTTCAGTCCCTCATCTTGGCTTATTGTGATGAAACGTAACCCAGGTCTTTATACATCTGCTGTTGACCTTACAGGAGATAAGGGGTAAATAATTTTTTTTAAAGAAAAGGTATGGCCATGATCAGAGAACACTAGTAAGAAACTTAGTGGTTGATGTAAAAATGAAATGGGATTATAAAGGTGCTTGGTTTCTGTAAAAATGTGAAGTATTCGAGGAAGTAGCAAACATGAACAGAGCGAGCAGCTCCGTGTTCCTTACCAGGAACATGTCAGGCTTTTTTCAGACGCATGGTTTGATTCAGAACATGCAGATGAGTGAGGGGGAAAAAACCCTCTTGGGTTAGTTCTCAGGTTTCTTAATTGGTCAGTGTCCCTCCCCTGGTATGGGGACAGTAGTCGTAAGACCAATGCTTCTCTTAGGCTATTGGGCATGGAGGAGAAAGTAGCAGTTGTGAGGATGTCCTCTTTTTATTATTGTTGTGGTTTAAGCCCAGCCAGTAACTCAGAACCGTGCAGCCACTTGCTCGCTCTCCACCCCTTCTTAATCCAGTGCATGGTAACAGTTATTTTTCTCCTCCTTAGTAGCTGGCGCAGTGCTATGTTATCTGCATTGTTCTGAGACTAAAGCCAAAACAGCACTGCGCCAGCTACTAAGAAGGAGCAAAGTAACTGTTACAGCTGAACCCAGGACAGTTGTAAGGAAAGAGAAAGCTTAGGTGGCCAGAAGAAATCAAGATGAAGAGCAGCTATGCTCGTGATGTCAGGAAAGCACAAAACTGACTGTCTTCTACCCAAACACACATAAAAGACTTGGACCAGAGTAGTGAAATAGTGCTTCGACTGATCTTTTCTGACAAAGAAGCTTGACCTTCTTCTGTAATGTGATGGGACTGGTAGCTGGTCCCATACTAAGCTGTGTATATACTAAAATATTCTAATGGTGCACTAACTTTGAAGACTTTGTTATCCCAGGCATGAAGTCATGATGTCTTCATGTTCGGCTGTGGACTTCTAGCGAACTGTTGCCACTGGTCCATTAGAGTAGATGGAGGGGCAGAGGGGAAAGAAACGTTGACTATCAGTGTAACTAGGTTGGATGATCAAGGCTAGTTGATTACTCTCTCTGTTGCTCAAGGCTTTTACAAAAACCTTTTGGCTTACTGAAAACTTTCCTATTTTTGTTTGGACACAGTAAAGATTCTGTTCCTTGCCCTCCATCATCAATCTGAACTCTGCACTGGTGATGGTGAAATCTATATAATGCCATTACCCATCGAAATATCTTGTCTCAGTGATGTGCTGTGGGGATATGAACTATATTTGTCTGTGAATTATTGCTGGAAGCACACTTGAAATATATTTAATATGACAGCTGTAAGTCAACATACATATTCTCTACTAGTATGCATGAAAACATTTATATATGGGTTGTACAGTAAAGGTTTGCTGTTTTTTATGGAAAGAGGTGGTGAGATTGGCTTTTAAACAGGTCCCTGCTTTGGGTTTTTCTTGTGGGGTTTATGGTGGGGTTTTTTTCCCTCCCCCACACTGCAACACCATTGGCATAAAAAGCACACTTTACCTGAATTGAGACCTTCTGAACTACCTTGGGGTTTTTTACTGTAGCAGGGTTCACTTTGTCTGTGGTCTGTGTGTGGATTACTTGATGATTGTGCTTTTCTCTCATCCAAGCTAAGCACACTTGCTTAATTTCCAGTCTGGTTTACCACCTTTATCAGGTTCTTTTGGACTAGATGTGACAGTCAAGAATCATGATCCTTTATTATTCTGTTGCTGTTTTATGCTGCTTTAACTTCCTTTTTGTACTTAAAGAAGGTTGATATGCTTATTTTTCAACTACTTGTTATGGCCATAGATGTAAAGCAGGGAGCATGAGTTGAAACTGAGAGCTCCTGAAAATTGCTCTGAAGACAAATTTGAAGCTCTGATTTTAGGTTCTATCTCTAATTTACAGTTAGACTAAGGAATGAGACCAGTTTCAATTAGATGTTCCCCTGAAGGACCTTTCACTCCAATCTTTGGTTAGTAACTCCCTTGGACCATAATCTTTCACCTTCTGTCACTATATTTTGACTTAGCTTCTGTGTTTCTTTTAATCCATACCTAGTGTGATTTGTCTTGTAACATGAGAAGAGTTTTCAGAAGACACTGGTATCAAGGGAGTTTGAATTGTTATTTACTTTTAAATATAAGGTTGTGATTTTTGTTACAAGTTCTTTGAGTCTCCCAGTGACATTTATTAGCTTCTTTTCTGGGGTTTGGTATGGGAAGTCCGGAAATAAAAATAGTAATGGATGAAAAAGCTGGCAGAGGTTCAAGTACACAAATTAGTGTGTTAGGATACAGTTTTTGTAGGATCTGTTCGAAAATTTATTCACATGAAATGTAGAAGGTACTTATCAGTAGCTGGCAGTTAGGGATTATTAAACCTGTTTGAAAAAAACCAAACAAACCAACAAACAGAACTTGAAAATTTCAGTTTGAAGAGGCATTATTTTTTCATGTTCCATGAGGATACTTCCTGCTGTGTACTAGATGAACACTGAGAGCATGTGGAAAGTGCGTGTCTTTCTTTTTGCGGTTAAAGGTGCTTTCATCAACTCAACAGGAGAAGGGAATGGGAAAAACAGAAGGGAACTGTAGTCCACTTTGTCCTTTGCTGATCACACTTGATAAAGACCTAGAGAAAAGTCAGGGAGAAACACATGGAGTTATTTTAAGAAGGGGGAAGAAAAAGAATAGTAGGAAAATGAGATTTTCCTGAAAGGCTGTTTTAGATTTAAGTTTCTTTGGTTTTTCAAACAATGTATGTATGAAATGAGTTTCAAGGAAATGTGGCAGTCAATTTACTGTCACCAGCTGTAAAATGGTATTAACTTTTGCTTATCTGAACAACCATGACCAAAGTTTCTGCAAAATGGCTGTCCAGAAGCGTTCACTGCTCTGGTCTCAACCAGTTCTGCCATGTGAGCATCCTGACACTAGCACTTTTTTGGGTTGGTTTTTTTTTGTCATGTTTACGGGGGCTGGGTGTGGGGGGTGAAGGTTGGGCAGGCACTTATATGAGTATCTTTAAACTGTTTTAAGAAAAACTGGATAGATACCCATTGACTGGACTTGCTCTGCTGTCCTGCTTCTCAAGGTATGGAACTCCTGGTCCAATTAACTGAACTGTTGGAGGATATATAGATAGATAGATACGTGGTGAGCATCTGGAACACGTGCCAGTCTGGTACTTCAATGTTTTCTTTGCATACAATTAACATTTTTCATAGTTGCTAAACTGAAAGAGTTAAAGGTCCAAAGATTGGGTTAAGTGTGTGGAAAGTAAGTATTTGTGGAACATTTTTAGAGAGTCCTGTCTGCCAGCGGGAATTCTGTCCCACTGTCCACTTGTCACATTCAACTTCAGAAGTGAAGTGTTTTGCTTTTACTGAGTGTAATTATTCTGTTCAACAGCAGTGAGTGGAAGAGCATCTGCAATGTCAAACACTCCTACCCACAGCATTGCAACTTCTGTCTCCCAACCTCAGACGCCAACTCCGAGTCCTATCATTTCTCCCTCAGCCATGCTACCAATCTACCCTGCTATAGATATCGATGCTCAGGTAAGCCCACAATTGTCCCTGTGGCATAGAGGCACGAAACTGTTTTGCTTCTGTGGCCTGAAAAATTCAGCACTAGCCACCAGCTCTGTTGTTTAATGGATTGGGTTCTAGAGATCTGCGTTTAGAAGGCCTGTGACTCCCTGGAGAGTTGCAACTTGTTTTTCTCTGTGCTCTTGCTGAATAAGAAAAAGTCTTTGAATGACTGAACGCTTGCATTTCTGTTTCTTTGTTGTCAGAGTGATAATGAGAAATAGCAAAGTTGTCTTCTGAAAGAAAAAAATATTTTTCTGGCTTGAACTAAGACAAAAAAACTAAACCTGAAAACATGACACACTTTTCTTCCAGTTGTGCTTGAGGTTGTTGGTGAGTGATCACCCAGCTTGACAGGAGTAGGAAAGTATTGAAGCTGTTAACAAGAGGAACTAATACAAGCTCTCATTTCCACTAAAGAAAGACTTTTTCTTACTGCAAGTAATTCTAAAAAGGGCTGCTTAATGTTGACTTGCAACTAGCTGGCCATCAAAAATCTCAAACCAGATGCATATACTAACTACCATACATGTATGCATAGGTCTAGGCTATATGTAACATGGCTAATGTGGGCAGTGTAGAGAAAAGGAAGGGTGTGAGACTGTGAAGAAAGGGAGAGAAACCTCTTGAAAACCATCTTGCCTACTTCAGCTGCTTGTGGCACTTTACTTGGCCTCCTCTGTGACCGTGTCCAGGAGCTCTTGGCATAACCTGACTGGCCCTGTTAGCTGGTAGACACCAATGCAGATCAGGGTTATGGTGAGTTGCCAACTGTGCTGGATCATAACAGAGTAAAGTAAAAGTAAGTTTGCAGGGTAGCTAAGGAATGTGTGTGTTTATGGGCTTTGGGATGGTTTTGTTGTTTAGTGCTTGTTTAAGAATAGAGAAGTGCCATTTTAGTCAGTCCTTGTGCTGTAACTAAAAGTGCCAAGAGTCCTCCAAATTTCTCAGTTACTCTTTCAAATAGAATGGTGGCTGTTTATATGGGTTCTGGCAACACTGAGAAATGACATGCATGTTATTGGGTTGCAAGTTTCTCACAGTCAAGAGTCAAAGTTGATAAAGGCTTAAGTTCCACTATCATGAGCTATCTACCGCTAGAAATGGTCCCTTGGAGACTATGTATGAGTCTTAACAGAGAAAAAAGAGCTAAAGATGAATTCTTACCTTCATTATGCCATCTAATGATCCCAGTGAAGCAGTGGTAAAGAAGTTGGTCTAGTTATCAAAGCGCACGTGAGATGTCTGTTCTTGAAGGATCTTGGTTCTTGTCAGGAATTGTTCTCATGTCAGTTCATTTGGGAGATGTGAGAACTAGACTCCTGTTACCAACTTGAACACAAGAGATAACTGGGGAGTAATTGACAGACATGTCTTACGCTTACAGAAGCTTTTTATTGTCACAGGTATAGTTTTACTTGAGCTAATGTGCAATATGAAAGGGTTGTCCTTGAAAAGGGGAATACTTACTTTCTGTATCTGATGGCTGTTTCTTTTAGACTGAGAGTAATCATGACACAGCATTGACACTTGCTTGTGCTGGTGGCCATGAAGAGCTAGTACAGACACTGCTAGAGAGAGGAGCTAATATTGAACACAGGGACAAGAAAGGTAAGTACCTCACTGCGGCAGTACAGACCCTATCTGGTATTCTAGTATCCCACTGAATAAACATGCAATATGCATAGTCTTCTTGTGAAGCTTTTGGGCTTACTTTTTACGCTATGAATGTGGATTCTTCAAATGTCCTTTTTCATTTCAGGGTTTACTCCGCTTATTTTGGCTGCTACAGCTGGCCACGTGGGTGTTGTTGAAATCTTACTGGATAATGGAGCTGATATTGAAGCCCAGTCTGAGAGAACCAAGGACACTCCCTTGTCTTTGGCTTGCTCAGGAGGGAGACAAGAGGTGAAGTAAAAATTAAGTCTTCAGAAGGCTTGTGTAGATCACAGGTTCTGTTCAGTGTACTGAAGCAGTCTGCAAGAAAAGTTACAGTAACTTAATTCACCATTCTGTTTCAGGATGGTCTGCTTTAAAAAGATGCAGAGCTTCACATAGTCCAAGTTTCAGATTGCAGCATGTCTTGAAAGTTTGCTTTTCTCTGTTTCTAAGCTGGCCTGGTGCTGTGCAGATGACCTCATGACTGTAATCATCATCAGCTCGTTATGGGGCTCTTAACAGCATAGTTAAATGTAGTGAATGTAAGGAGTGTTCTGATTGAGAAGCTGGAGTTAGGCATGAATCAGATTCCTGTATGAGATAAGAAAACTGTATGAGTGTAGAAAACTAATGGATTCTGCATAAGGCGTAGGATATTGGAATACTGCTGGTGACTCCAGTGTGTCTCACTAAAACCACAAAAATTGTTTCTCAAATGATTGAGAAACAGTAAATACAGGGGTAAAAAACTGTATTATTTGACTTAATCAAAATGTAGATTTTTTTTTTTTTACTAATGGGTGCTACAAATCTGAAGTGTGTAATTCTGTTAACGCTTGTACTATTTGGATTGCAAAAGCCACAGTGGAAGCTGTATAATCTGGTGCAGAGTCACCTTCCTCTGTGGCCATCTGGAAATTAATGAGGTTGGAGACATCTCTCCTGCTTCTGCAGATTGTCTGAACAGTGGTACTGTTGTATTTAAAAGGTGGTTACTTCCCTTGACAAAACCTTACTGAAAACTTGAAGCTCTTCTGGCCTGTTTTAGTGCCATCCAGAAGCTTTTAGGCGCTGGGGGAAATGAGCTGCAATGAGAATCCATTGCTCTCTGGGGAAGAGAGAGGCATCCCTTTTAGTAACTGTCCTAGCAGCCTCATACAACAGAGGTGAATTAAAGCCTAACTTTTTGGAGAGTTAAATGATCTGTGTTTCTCAAACAGATGAGTTGTTACTGAGGAATGGATCATGGGTGTTTTTTCATGCTTTTTTTGGGACAAAGATGGGAAAACACTGGGTGTTGGGTAGTAGAGATGATGTTGGCAGGCCCTTCCACCCAGTTTTTTGTTTTGGACACTGTTTGTCCAGTGATTTCACAGGAACATACTCTGACTGAAAAGCCCTTAGCTTTTGTTGTACAGTTCTAATCTAAACATGTTTTAAGCTTAAAAGCTGAAAGTGGACCAAATTAAATGTGTAGTGGAGATGAGACAGTGGGTTGTCATCTCGATGTTCGTTTTGATTTTAAGTCACTTTAGGTTCTTGTCAGGTGATCTGCAAAAACTTCATTACAGAACACAAGCTTCATGTAGACTATGGGAAGCTATGAATTGCTTGGGCTGTAAATGAATCTGCAAGGAAGGAGTAATTAAGAAGTGTTTGTGGTGGTTTTGTTAATGTAAAGAGCAAGCCAGCTGTAGGACACAGCCAGCAAGGGATGCAGATGTTAATCTTACTAATAGCTCTTGCATGAGATACCTGTGAATAATCTACATGCTTCTTAATGTAGTGGTGTATGCAGAGAATGTAAGATACAGAAGCATTGTGGAGCAGCCAAGACAGAACTGCTTTCTTGGTTGCTCCACAGCTTTGGTTTGAGGATGTTTTTAACATGATAGTGAGCATTGAGAGGACAAAAAGCAGTACCTGTTCAAACTGAATTTAGTTTTGGCCGTCATAAAAGTTGGCTGAAATACTCATAAAAAGGTACAAATTTCTTCCTGCTGTTACAACATTGGGTATGAATGGTCTAAGCATGCTAGTGGGTGATCAAGATTGATTTTTAAAGGAAGTTTTATGGTGGCTTGGGGAACATTGTTGCGGCCTCATTGTTCATTCGTGGAGGTGAAGAGTATAGGGAAGCAACGGAGTAAAATAGCTTTCAAACTAATGTTGGAAAATGTCAGTGGTATATTTAGGCTTCAGAAAACATTTGCCCTGGGATGGACGTGCAAATCTGGGAGAAAACCAGATGTTATGTTTTACAATGCTGCAGGTGGTGGAGTTGCTGCTAGCTCGTGGGGCAAACAAAGAGCACAGGAATGTTTCTGATTATACACCTTTAAGCCTCGCTGCATCGGGTGGCTACG
>JBCJKH010019949.1:0-25401 GCA_039877255.1 Loriculus beryllinus
CAGCATCCTAATAGTGACCCTGAAATACCTGCTCAGGACAGTACAAAAATACTGTAGTCATGGATGTATTGAAAACACTCAGGTACTACAGAGGGGGTGCGATATGCTAGCAAAGAGAAGGGCAGAGTAATAACAAATATCTTCTCACACTTTTACCCTGAGATTAAAGCACCATGTTTGCTTTGACATTTTGAGTATTTTTAAGGCAGAACATCGGCAGCATCAAACATACAGGGGAACAGGGAAGGCATGCACCCCAATGTATTTCTACCTACCAGAAAGTGAAGAAATGCACAGAAAACCTTTATACAGCACCAGAGAAAATGAGACCCTATGCACAGCCTTATATATGAACTTTGCTACCAAAGAGATTTGTCTCTTGCTTGAATGCCACACGAGCACATGTGAACCATTCCCACTCATCTGTACTGACATTGGGATTTTGCTTTTTAACTAGCCCGGGCTTGGCTGCAACTAAGATAAACATATTTAGCTGCAACTTCTTTTTCTTTCAAAAAGAGGCAAACTGGATTATAGCAAATAACCTTTAAGATAATTAACTGACAATGCCGCAACTAGCATAAAATCTTCCTTCAGGCGACCCCTAATTTAAGTATTACTGGCACAAAGTGGAGACAGATTGTGCATCACCACCGCAATATTTACATAGCAGAAACCCACAGAGCAGGAAACGTGAGACTCAATGATGCACTAAATTAGGAACAATCATATTCTAGTGTTAATTTGCTTTCTCCTCTATCCAAATTTCAGGTCCAGCAATTGGTACAAATGCACATAAAACATTCCCATTTTTAATGATTAAGAAGCACAGTCTGCAAGCAGTTCTGCTCAAAAGTAAATTCACTCACTACTAGGGATGTTTGCAGGATCAAACTCCCAGAAGTGAAACCGGCTTACCAACACAGAGGTATTTTAGAAAACCAACACTTCCTAATCTGTTTATTTCTTTCCATAAATGATGTCTGCACAAGCAGTCTGGGTTATCTGCTAGGCTACCTGCCTAATTTCCTATGATAGTAACACCGTGATTCTGAGGAATAAGGGAGAAGCGGTTTTAATTCACCGATGCTGCAGATATATGCAGGTACTGAAAAGGCTGTGTAACCAAAGAATAAAAGTTAAAATGGAAGGGGACAGAAAAAGATAGCTGGTCCATTTGTAAGTATATAGGGAAGTGACATATTTATAATAAATATACACACTATAATCTATCAAGACACAGATTTCACGAGCACTATTCTCAGTTACAGCACACTGCATGAGATAAATGCAAAGAACCACCACCAACCTTTCTAAATCTTAAATATTATTCAAATTTGGATTCCATTATGGCATATTAACAAAATATTTACCTTGCCTAATCGCTGATGTTCCTCAAAAGCAGAAATCAGTTCTTGTGCCCACTTTATTTTTTCAGGGCTCGGAGAGAACTGTTCCTGGACAACAGCAATTTGGTTGGGGTGAATCACCTGCTTACCTACAAAGAAGATTAATAACACCAGAATCATGCATCGACAAACAGATGTTCAAGCAAAATGTTCCAACCACTTGAGGCTCTCATATGCCTTGCAGACTTTCTTGCTCTTTCACTAATTATTTTACCTGGTTTCTTTTATTTTTTAAACTGGACAACAGGCAGATAGTCTTTAGCCTGATTGTTTTAAGAAATAAAATATCTTGAGCTAGCCTTACATTCAATATAGTTTGAAAGAACCTACAATTCTTTCTCCTCCCTCCCCATTTTAACTCATACATCTTCTCTTAGTCATTTCAGGTGTAATTTTTTTGTTCAGGGCAGTCAATAACACTTAAGCATAATGCATCTCCAAATATAACTATATAAATAACAGCTCCAGACACTTTTAAATAAATTGTATTAAAATGTGTTCAGAAAACGAGATCTGAAGAAGATGGTAAGATATTTGTAGGACTGAAAAGTTACCAGTCACATAAGGATCATGCTCTAAATTCTCAGTATTGGCTTAGCATCATAAAATCCTCAGTGTTGTTTAAATTGTTGTAGGCAGTTTGCAATATTTATTTGCAGTTGCAGGCAGATTGCAATATTTATTTAGTCACTGGTATATTAAACAACCAGCGATGCCCTGAGGTTTTATGAAGTACTTTTTTTAATCCTTTCTTGTATAAACATGCATTAAGAAAATAAAAATAGATGTTGCTTTTTTTTTACTAGAGATTTTCAAACGTGAATAGACAGCCACATAATCCATTTTAATCTGTTATTGTATTTAGCTACCTTAAAACAAATATAGATCTAATTTGTTTGACAGTTTTAGAAGTGTAACATTTGACATTATTAGTTCATTTCCATGGGAATTTCACAGACGTGTGTGATTTCTGCACTTTGGTTTCAAAGTGTTTCAATAAAGAGAAGCTACTGTAATTCCCAGCTTCCCGTGGAATAAATGACTCTGTGCAAGATAACAAAACTAGTTAGATGGATGAGCCTGATACTGCAAACCTGCCACCAAGTGAGCAGTCTCCTTCACGTGGAGGGTCCCACAGCCACCCATCCCATCCCATCCTATCCCATCCCACTGCACGCTGCAGTGTCTCACAGGAGTGAGATTTTTTGCATGCAAGGAGAAGTTTGCAGCATCAGGACCTAGCGAGGCTTCCTGGCACAACGGGGTCTGCTCCTATGCTCTTACTGCCATGAAGCCAGCTGTATATTAGAAATCAGCCCATCACTTAGTTGAAGAAGTTTCACACATGACTGCAGAGATACACCTATTTTAAATGAAACGACCACTGAAGAAAACCCTGGGATTGCTTTTATCAGATTGCAGTGGATCTGAGAGCTAACCTGGAGTACAAACAAAACCTGGGGATGCAGCATCACAACATAATTTAATGAGCAAAGCAATAGTAATTATTTTAGTGTTGCATGTTTCTCAGCTAAAAAGCCATAAGTAGCTCAATTTAATTATATTTCCTATTAAACAACCTGTAGTTTATGATCTTACGGGCATCCAAATATTCATTTTGATATTTCAATGTCATAACTATTTTAAAAAATAGCTTAAAAATAGGTAAAAGCTTTAAACTCAGTAAGAACTATATTTTTTTAAAGAAATTACATGGAAACAAATTTTCTTAACTAACATGTTTTACATTAGGTCTAATCAAAGGTTTTTTTTAGTCAATTTAATCAAATTCACCATTAATAATATCATGATGCTACTTACTGGTAATACAACAAATTTTCCCTAGCTAAACTGCTCATTCTAAAACTGAAGGGAATAATTCCCGCAAAATCCTAAAAATCTTAACTTTCTGGGAAAAATGTAGAATATATTTTAAATTATATTTGAGGTCAGTCTACAATTATAACAAAATTAAAAATATTTATCCACAATTTTTTAAAGTGTAAAATATTTCTCTAAAAATATCTGCTTTTAATAGAGATGTCTGTAGCAGTAAGCTATACTTTCTGTTATTAAAACACTACTGCACAATTTACAAAGTACATAATGCAATTTTTGATTCCTAGCACTCAGTTGATTTTGGTCACAGCTTACATATCCAAATATCTGTATAATAGACATAATGCCATGCAGGAATGAAGCAAATATTTTAAACAGAATTGTTGTTATTGACAAGTTCCTGAGAGAGTGCAAAATTAAGACATTAAAATTTACGACCATGAAATCCTTTTTACAGTACCACTTGATATATTGTGCTTTAAATCAATACCTGTCAAGTCTTTTAGGTAACTGTATGATGGTGTCGTTTCAGTCTTCTACAAAAGACTGCAAAAAGAGAGGAAACCTATAGTGTTTCGTATTTATATCTGGCTTCTCAGCATGTAGCACAGGACTTTCTATAATGACTAAGTCAGCTGTTGAAGCTTATGGCAAGGTTTACTTAATTTTTCACATAAATATTCCTAAAACTGATGACCATTTATGTAGGCAACCCGCTAAGTGAGTCCATTGGTTCTGGTATGGTAAAATACCATGCTGGGTGTGTGTGCATGTGTGTCTATATACATATACTCCCCCAATATACATATATATATATAAAAATACATTTTATATAAAATATATAAATATATAAATATATAAATATACATATACAAGATCTATTAATCTGGCTAAATTACATTTGAAAACATTTTATTTTATGTAAACACTTCTCACTGAATGGAAAACATGCTGCTTCTAAGATAACTGGAAAACTGACTACAATAAGCAATGGGGGTTACAATAGTAACTAAATAGCTGGTAAATTTTTTTTTAAGTTACTTTGCTTGTTTCACCTTGACTATTTGATTATATTAGGCAAGTTCCATTGGTCTAAATCTGAATATGGAGAAATCTAGGGAAATAGAACTTCGCTGAGTATTTTGGATTTGCATTAGTTTTGAGGGTGGTGAATTTGGTCCTATGTGTGCAAATAGATGTGCGTTCTCCAGCTAAGAGAGCAATTGGCAATACTCATCCCATTTTAGTCCTGTTGATTTCAGTGATTTTGATTTTTTGTGAAAAAGAAGTAGGAAGAGATCTTAAATATTTTAAAATAACAAGAATCACGTGGTTTGAACCTGTTATTAAAAAGCTATTTCAGTATTTTACTCACATGGTGTCAGAGCACTGTCAGTGGCAAATATGCTCTGCAGAGTTCTGTTTTGTGCAAGGTTATGGATTAATCTGAGACCCATTTGTGATTTAACGTGATTAATATTAAATTGGAAATGTTAAAATGTTTAATTTATATGCTTTTGGAACTAAAAGTTTTTGCTTTCAGTTTTGAAATGACATTTTACTTTAATCAAAATAAACAAGAAAAATTATAAAAGCATTAGATAAACTGAAAGCAAAAGAAACAAAAGAACAAGTAAAACATTTTGGATTGACTTCAAAACTTTTTTTTCTATTTTTACAAAAATTATAGAAAATGCTGGGTTTTTTTGACTTAAACATTTTTCTTTTATTATTTTTTTTTTTTTTGGCCACTAGATCAGAAAAGACAGTACTGTCCCACCTCTATTTATGGTCAGACTGGTTGCTAGGATGTTTGTGGGATTTTGGAAATGTGTTAGTGATAGTTATGGAAAGGCAGGAGGCAAAGAGCAAGAGTTGTGAGTTCACCTTAATGAAGTCTGTACCTTTTACAGATCCTTACTCTTCATAGGAAGAGGCAAGGAACTTCTACGGCTGAGTTAAAAGCTCCATTTACATCCTAAACAGCTACATATAACTTTTTAATTTGTCTCCTATCTGGGCCCTATCCTGATGCCAGAAAACTTCCACTTAAAGTCAGTAGAGTCCAAACCACCATCAATATCGTGTACACAGAGGATTTCAAAATTTCCTGAATTTTCAGCCCAACTTAAGTATTTAAATACACATTAAGTGTTCAAAAAGAGCGCTTTCAAAGGTGGTAGGCATCTGCAACTCCATCTTCTATCAACAGGAGGTTCGGATGTTTCTTTTTTTTTTTTTTCAAAAATCAGCTTTTCCTTAAGCTAGGAAATATTGGTCAAGATTAGGTAGTCATCAGCAGGTGCTACTATGCAGGAGCCCTATTTTTTTCCCAACTTTAATCACAGACAGATGAAGAGTGGAAGTCCACATGTATGTGGATAATGTAGCTATGAGGAGCTAAATGGTTTGCCTCTGAAACAAGATCTAGTTTTGCAAATGCTGAAGCTCAACAAACAGTAAAGCAGAGTTTGCACTGAAGAGCATTGATTGCTATTCTTTCACTGGCATTCAGAGATCGCATAAAAAAACACTTGGTTTTTTGCTTAGTGTTTTAAACTATCATATACCACTCACTGTAAAAATATAGTTTGCTAGATGGCATTGCCAGGACCCATGCTTTTGGTAAAAAAAACTAAAAGGTGTACCGTTACCATACATATATCCTGACTGACGGTCTGAGACAAATAATGTAAAATGTTCATCCTATGTGCTAGAATTCCTTAATGCATTTGTCAAATGTCTGATTTCTATGGCAAAACCCCAAGCTTTGGTGGCTGTGCTGTCCCACTGGGGTGTCCGAGTGGTTTGGTACACTAGTCAGAGGGTAACAGGCTGCATTACAGGACTATGGGGCGAGGAGCGTGCTGCTCTTGCTGTCTGCCAATACCCGTAGGTGTCACCAGCACCTACTAGGAGGCGAGCCAGGAGGTGAAAAACAAATCAAAGAAAATAAGAAGAAAACAACTTTCCCCTAGCAATTAGAACATGAGATTTGCTTCTCAACTCCCTCACCTAAAAAGTATTTTTTAACAACTTCTGCTTAAAAAATTTTGGATAAAGGGATCCAAATGTTTTAAAAAGCAATCATGGAGTGGCCATCGCAGAGTATAGTACTGCCTTCCACATGCTGCGTGATGGGAAAAATCATTGCACAGCCCCTAACCCAACTTCTCTTCAAAAACAGTCACTGTTTCATGGGATGTGGTTTTAAAAAGCAGCCTGTGACTTTTCAGGCAAAATTTCCAGCCACAATTTTTAAGGTGGTAATAAACATAGAAGACTCAGGTATTACTGAATTTTTTCAGTAACACCTAAATGACCTGAAATAGAAAGAAAATTATTTGTCTAAGTGACAGTAAATGTAGCAATATATTTAAATTGAAGAAGATACGCATTATTTTGAGACATCATCAGAAAGCCATACCAGTGAATCCCATTGAGGCAGCTTCTCTTGATTGCCTGCGGAGCCCATCTTCATCTCGGAAATCGATGTAAACAAGGTCTATTGCTTGAAGGCCAAATGCCTTTGCTGTGACTACTATTTTTTGCCTGGCATATAGAATATCATGAGTTTCCTTACTGCTTGTTGCACCTATGAAAATAATTCAAAACAAAGAAAAGCTGATGAGGTTTCTTTGTCCTTTCTGTTTTAAATATTTCTTATGTAAAAAAAGGAACGTTTGAGTTTTCATTTAATCATTTTAGAAAGCAAAATGGGGGTGTGAGGCTATACTGTCAAAATATACTTTTCTAAGAAAAAAAGATGCTTTAGTGAAAACCAAAAAATAATCTCTTTAAACTCTGGCATATAAAATTCATATATTGATTTAGTTCAGATCAGAATTTATAAGCCTGAAGTCAGTGGAAACTTTGGCTGGTAAGGAATTCTGCTTTGTGACTAACATGAAGTAATTAATTGATTATATTATTTACTGTATGTACAGTGAGAAGCATTAGAGTAAGAGAAGCTTTATACAAATTGATATACTGGATACAACTAAATGGCTAAAAAATTCACACTGAGAATAGAATTGAACTTTCCCTGGTTCTGATTCTTGTCACAACTGATGTCCTAAGCTGAATACTTAAGCTTTAGCATTTGAATGAAAAAATAATGGTAAATGACTTCTGAGACAGAACAAAAGTATCCACAAGATTTTATGTGTACACAGGGCACCAGCTAAACACCATGCACATATGAAAGCTGGTGTGAAATAATAATAATAATAATTAATAATAATAATAGTACTGATAATTTCCCTCTCCTTAGTATCACTATTTAGACACAGATTTCCAGTAGTAAGGCAATGCTAATATTTACATTAATGTCCTTCTTTTTAATTTAAATGTTGATAGCTGTGTATTTTTATATTTAAACTGAATCAGATCAGTAAGAAGCTAAGCAGCTGCTTATAAAAGAAGTAATGAAATATATTTTATTTTTGAGGAAGGCTAATAGTGCTTTCATATGACTACATGGCTGTATTGACATGGGACATATTTAAAGTAAATTTATTAAAGCAAATTTATCAGGAAAGTATTTGTGCACGATGTCAAAAGCCTGACTGATAACTGTCTGTAAAATCATGATGAAGAAACCACCAGAGTTTTAGGACTTTAAATGTAGTTCTTAAAAGCACATGCATGTTTCTTATGGATAACATATTTTTAAATCATTTCAGTTATTCAATAGGTTTGCTTTTTTTTTTTCTTTTGTGGTTTTTTTTAAATTATTATTATTTTCATTAATTTTTGGTACTGCATAGCAAGGACAAGAAAGTGTCAGTGCTCTGAGACATACAGGGGCCACACTTTAATTTGCCAGTGATACATTCTGCATTGAAAAAAATCAAGGAAAAAAGTGCAAATGTAAAATGCAGAATCAAGTGTTGCCATTACTTTAATTATTGCCGCCCAAAAAGTGATGGCCATAAATCACATGTTGTTTCTCCAAAGCAAATGGAATACATTAACATTTCTAGTAAACACACAGGTAACAACCTATGCTGGCACGGAAATCCTCTCCTCCAAAGACGACTGCATCCAAATGAAAGCCAACCTGGGATCCTCTTCTCAGTGCTTCCTCACAGACAGCCTTCAAATGAGAACAGAGCATTAATTTCTAAAGAAATGCAGGATGCAGAGCAACCACAGAGGTTATTACAGCCACTCGATGTTACCAAAATCCTTCAGCTAAAATCGCTTCTATTAAATAGCAAAGCCACTGCAGGTGCTCGACTATGCACAATGCTTTAAAATGACTCAGCAAAAGAGAAAACATTATTTTTCCCTAAGCACCTGTATGCTTAGACCATGTAAATACAGGACCTTATAGCACATTCTCTACCTTCTGGTTGACATAATGCCCTGTGTTATTACTGTGATCCTTACTGCAGGTATTTATACAACAATACGAGACACAACATTTGTCAAATACTGCTTAAAAGCAAACAAAAAGTATTGAATTTGATTGGTTTGACACGTAATACAGAAAGAAAGATCAGAATATCTTTTATTAAAAAAATAATATGAGCAATTTAAAATGGATGTAGACTACTTATGGGGTATAAGGATTCCTTGTAGGATTGACAATTTAAAGTTTTCTGCTACATATAACTCAATTTAGCTAAGGAAGTTAAAAATGCAACAAGTGCTGCAGAAAATTATTAAAATAAAAGCATGAAAAATTTTGCTGCTGTAGCTATTATACGAAAAAGTGTGTTTCCAAAATATGGCTGGTTTATATCAGTGTTTGGTGTATACTGGTATTTTTTAAGGCTAAGGTATGTGGAGAGAGACGGATGTAATTACCAGCTCTACTAATGCGTGCTCTTCTATGTCAGCTGGTGGGACAAGAAATTATTCTTTAACAGAGTGTTTTAAAAGGCAGCTCTCCTGCCAACATCAGGAACTGCAATATTAAAAAATCCAGTATAAAATACTGTAGGTGAAGAAAAACCTCAGCCAGTTTGAAATATGATGTAATTCTGTGTATGCACGCAGGACAGGAGCATGTCTATTTGGTTACTGCTTTATTATGTTCCCAGATACGTTAGCGTGTGCTGTAAGATAAATGGCTGCATCAAATGAGCAGGCTGCCTGTGAGGGCTGCTGGTACTTCTGGAGGTACTTCTGATGTGTGTCCCCTCAGCTGGACCGAAACTTTCCCTTAGAGCTTGGGAGGGGAAGGCTGAATTGCTGGTGCATGCATGAGATCTTCCGTTTCATTACCACACTGCCTTGCCTTTCTGAAAAACCTGGGCTTGATAGCAAATGTTCGGGAGAAATTTATATTAAAATGAACTTTAAAAATAAGATTTGGTCTTAAATTACCCTGAAAAAGGAGCATGTTCTTTGGATATTTCCTATTTTTAAAGTTAAGTATACTTCTAATCTTAGCATTAAACACTCAGAAAACAATAACATGAAATTTTGTTCTAACCTGATTAGTAGAAACCATGATAAAGATGCCAGTTTTTAGAAATAGTGAAATGATGATTAATTCTTTTTTCCAAAGTTAAATGTTAAACAAAAGTTGAGTTCGATAGCTACTAAATAGCTAAGTGCTTTGCAACACTGTGAGTATTCCAAACCTTTGGAGAAGTCCAGTCCAAGCGTGTTAAAAATAACACTGATGTAGAGAGGTTTTGTTATTTGACGTGGACTATCCGAAACTGTTCTTTCACTGAAATAGTTTGGATTTATGAAGGCCTTTACATTACAAAAATGAGAGTTCGATGTACAAATGTTTTAGGGGATTCAACAATATGTGTTCACCTCTTTGGTGAAATTAGGGGGAGACTGGGGACTATTTTGCTTATCCTAGTTTGCTGAGATGGCAAAATATGAATGCTTCAAGACCTGCTTACCTTAAAATTGAGCAAGCCCACTGCAGTTTCCACAAAGGGGATAAAATTCATTGGTTCTACAAGTGTTCGGCCTTTCAGGTGATGTAAGAATTTGTCTGAAAACTAAAATTAGACAATGTGAGCTATCAGAGAGAGAGAGAAAGGAAACCAAACCCCAGAACAGTCTACATGTATATATAACGTGTCAAATTTTCACCTGCCTGTAACTACACCCCTTCCCACCCCAAAAAAACTTGTAATTAAAAAAATGAAACCAGCTTTTAACGAGGCCTGTGATTTGAAACCGCAGCATTCCCATACATTTCTGTGTTTGGAGGCTGGTTTGCAAGAAAAAAACATCCAGGCTTAGCACCTCTCACCCTGGCTCAGTGAAATGCAAATCCGTGGGCCCTGGAAAACAATGAAGTGCTGCTGTACCTGAGGTCCGGTTTTGTTTCAGGTCCAGCACTGCCATCACTGGAAGCGCTCCTCAGCCTTCTAAGTGGCATCCGTATTATTCATTACGGCACCGTTACCCTTTTGTTCACTAGGCTTTTCTTCATAATTTTTTAGCTTACCTAGGAAGGCCTTAAAAAGGAAGTTTAATTCTTTGAAGACCAAAGCTTGCCAATTTTTTCCATGAGACCAGTTCACAGCTAGCTCTGAGCTGCCAGTGGGGTAGCCCAAATTCCAAAATCTATCATCTGGAAACATACAAAAGCTCTTGCACAGATTTTTCCCCTTTCAAAAGGGAAAAAAAAAAAAAAAAGAAAAAAAAAAAGAGGGAAAAAACCCTCAGCCCTATATTGTAAATCTATTATGTCTGTCCAGATCGGGTAATTTGTGCGGAGATAAACATACTACAGGTATGGTGAAAAAATGTTAGTAAATAAAGACAAAAATAAAATCTGCATATATTTTAAATCTAAGGAATATTCAACTATTAATGGATATCAAAGGAAAGGGAATTTTAATCATCTCTCCATTCAGTCTCAGTTGGGTAAATCATATCTAAGAGATTTGCATAAATATAAACCATCAAAGACTTTTCATCTTCAAAGGGGGTTTCAAGACCCTATAAGCTTTGTACTGTAATCATCGCAGGTCACAACCCTGCAGGAATAAGGCTGCTATGGCAACATAAAAAAACTAATGCTTAAGGCTTAGCATAATATTCTGACTAATAGAAAGGAAACTCATTTTAAAAGCTGGCAGCCTATTTACCAGAAGCTGGATTAGAGGTGTTATTTCCCCTTTTAGCTTTCCCCCTCCACCCCTCCCCAAAAGAAGGAAAATCTAATCACCCAGATCTCGAAAAAAAGCTTTCCATCAATTTGCAGTAACTTTACAATTAGGCCAAAATAAATCACAGCTTTCTTCGATGAAGAATGCTGCCCTTCCCATCCCTGCTTTGCATCGTCACCGTGGCTGTCTCAGTAACTTTTCTTTGGAGAAGAGAACTGCACCCAAGAATGATAAAAATAATAACCAATGCAATTCACACGTGCGAGTGTACAGTATGGCAGGTACTGTAGAGACAGAAAACATCAAACTTCATCCAGGCAACTGCAGAAAACTGCAGAATGTAATATAATGGCATCAGCATATATTCTTAAGACTCCTATCTGATTTTTATTTTTTAAGGGAAAAAAAAGAAGTAAAAAGCTCTCCACTGTGTTCACATTTGAGGTGCAAGTTAAAGCAGCAGAGCTCTTATTTTATTTGAAAATATTTTAAAAGTCACACTCCTGGGATTTTTCTTATCTTTTGTTTTGAAGGTAAATGAAAAAAAAAAAAAAAAAAGCAGTTTAATTAAATATCGTCTCCCTTCCTCTTTCTTTCAAAAAACTGCAAGAAGCACCAATACAAAAGGTAACGAGTGGAGAAGTTTCAATTAATTTTTTTTTGTCAAAAGGAGACGATTAAATGTTTCCGGCCCCGTAAAGTGTTCATTTCAGGGAGAAAGGGAGGGAAAAAAAAAGAAGGCGGAGGGAAAAAAAAACCCCACAAAGCTTGGGGAGGGGATGAAGTAGCAAGGCCTCAGCAATTCTTTCAATTCCAGTGCACACCCAATAGTGTGTCGGGAAGAATGCACACTGGTCGGGATTTGTGGGAGAATTGTCCCGCCACAAAGGAGGGAGAGTTACGCTTGTTATAGTCCAATAAGCCATGCCAGTCAAACAAGTACCCACACTAGGGACAAAAGGCAAGCAAGAGATTCTCACACAAAAGAAAACAAGTAAGCCCATCTTTTAGTTGTGCATCAGCCTCCAGGTTTTCTGCTGCACATAAATAAAAATGAAAGGCGGGGGGGTAGGGGGGAGTGTGTATATGTGGGGGGAAATAAACAGATTCTGGGAGGCTCAAAAATCATGCCGAGGCGAATTTTGGGAGGATTTGGAAAAGGCAGCAGTGGTTTTAAGCAGAGTGAATTCTTTGTGTGTAAAGGTTGGTCAAAGTGAGAGGGAAGCAAAAGGTAGACAATGAGACAGAAGTTGTTGGGGCTGGCTTGTTTTCCATGATGGAAATCAAAGTTAGAGAGAGGGAAGGTGGAAAAGGATGAGGAGACAAAGAGCCCGTGCAATCCCACCTCCCTGGAAAACCTGCGTGGTGTCAGCAAGGGCTCTACCATTTTGGAAGCATGAATATTCATTACTGACAAGTTACGTCTAACACTTACATGGCTGTAAACCCTGAGAGGTATACCCTGGTTAATTTAATTAAATGTTGGTGGAAGGGGACGATATGCCTTCCATCACAAGCAGTGGAGGCCGGAGAAGCAGTGCCACTGGATGGACAGGGCTCATCACGTACCCAACATATTTGCTCAGTTGTAGGCTCACACCCAGTCTCAATGGTTTGATCATGGTTAGATGCTGAGATTAAAATAGATCCTAATACGTCTGCCTGCCTTTCATCACAGCTTGCACGCGTGCTAGTTGCTTGGCTAGAGGTTTGCAAAAATATAGAAGTGAATAATTAAGCATTATTCCTTTACTGGCATGTTACAGCAATAATGGTATATCGAAGCAAATACTCCCTTTCTTGACAATTAAAACAATTATAGCATAATTAGGCCTATTTCAAAGTTTTCTTAAGTAATTTGACATGCCAACCATTTACATTTCAGGTTTTTATTGGCTGAAAAGTCAGTCATGAAACACAAACACACCTGTCAGCAATTAAAAAGGAAGAAATAGAGAACTGCTCAGGAAATAATATCTGTGCTAATTAAAAACACTGGTTAAAAGCTTCCTGTTTGTTCCTCCAGTTGCCCCAAGGAGTGACCTTCCCCCTCCACTCATTTTTTCATACGTTGCTAACATGGTTCCCCAATCTCCTGCTTACAATGCATGTAACTAAGACTCATGGACAGACAGTCATTTTGCTTGTGAGGGAAGTTAGAGAAGATACTCATGCTTCTATTTTTAGTATTATACTCTGACATCAATATTGGTTCTCCATTGACTGTGGGAGAAAAACCATTGGGTTTGTCTATAAATGCAAGGTGTTCTACGTATGCCTTTTATACAGCACATCTTACCTTTAAGTGGATGTATTTCCCTTTACTTTACAGTAACTTTACTGTTACTTTAGCCAAGCAACAACATCATATGGTATTTGGAGCCTTCCTCATTCATCTCTATGCCTGTCTGATTTTGGCCTAACAGCTTCTGTCAAAAACTAGTGTGTTGTTGGTACTCACCCATTTTATTTCTTCAACATTTTCAACCTTTGGCAGCATCATGCTTGAAGGAAGGGTCTTGGACTGCAAAAGCACCTCTAGATCTTCTTCTGCAAGACCGCTGGAGACGGAGTTTATCCTAACACACTTTTCAGCATGGCCAAAGTCAAACTGTTCAAGGGTTTTCACAATGGTCAGCCTTGCTTCTTTCTACAGTATATATGAGTTTAGAGGACAAGAAAAGAAAAAGAATGCATGTTTTCTGTTGACAGAAAAGTGCGCTGAGCAGACAACTTTTTGAAATGATGTGGGGAAAAGTAGACAGCCAGTATACTGGTGTGCCCAAAACCTCTGTCACTCTTGGGCTTTTACTGAAGCAGTTGTGATCAGCACCTCGTAATTTTACCTTCCTCATTTCTTTATAACCGGCGAATAAAATGCTCAGGTTTTACATGTAAGTACTCCTATACCACCACTTGTAAAAAACAATACTTTTTTGTCCACTAGTGCTGAATATGTCTAACAAACACAAATCTTTATACTAACTACAATGTGTTGCACTAACTATCTGCACTCACAAAAATGGTATGTCTTTAAATTCACATAAAATAATTCATTTTTGTAATTCACCTCTATTGCTTGGATGTCAGAAAACACACACGTACATATATTTCTTTGATTTTGCTACATAAATCTTCCTCTTCTCCATGTATCCGAAGTGTACTAAAGCCCGTGGTAAAGTTCACAATTCACATGTGATAACACCAAAATAATTTGCAGATTTTTCTTCAACCACATAAACAGCTATTCTCCTATTGGCACAAAATAAAAACTCCGAAGACATGTATTTCCCATGGCCATTTGCTGGTTTTGTGAATGTAAATTTACAAATCTATTTAATAGTTGATTTTCATGAAGAACACTTGCATGCTTTTTCTGAAATGAAATGCATTTCTTGGCCTGGAGAAGAAGGGAGAGGGAAAAGGAGAGTGCTGGGCTCCCTGCTTCTTGCCAACTAGAGTTTCAACCCCAAATTCCTTCCACTCACCAACAGCCCCTAACAAATCTGCATTGTCAAAATGCACACTTATCGAAAGTCATTTCATTTGTGAAGAGTTTTTATGGGGCTAATAAAACTTTAAAGCTCCTGACTCATGGAGGTACGGGAACAACTTTAACAATGTGCAGTTGCTGAATAGGGAGGCTTTTCAAGAGAACAGATAAATTTAAGGGGGGGGGGGGAAATAATCAAAGTTAATATTCAGACTAATACCAATCAGCAAGACAGCACATGACAGTAGATTTAAACCAGACAGATGCAAATCTCTGCAAGTGAGAGGGGTAGAGGCAGTTTCCCAATGTGGTCTGCGTTAAACAGTGTGAGGGAACAGTAGCTTACAGTTGTCAGGTCCGATCAGAACAGGGTCTCCCTGGCCAGTTTAAGACAGCTCTGCAGTGTACTGATTTACAGGTCTGGGACCCCTGATAATTAGGGTAAGTTTAGAGAAAGGCAAGTGATGCCTCTAACTGGTTAAAGGAAGAAATAATGAAGCAGAAAGTTAATGAAATCTGAAGCAAACAGCCTTCCAGCTTGGGGCTACTAGCCGTGCTACTCCGAAGGCTGGGAGCATATGCCTGTTAATCGGACAAACAGGAGCAAGGCACGCATGTACGCATCCCTGTGTTGAGATCAAGGGGCACGTTCAGAGGTAATCTCTGGAAAATACAACCCAAAATGTTCAAACTGCTGTGAACGGGCTCTGACTGGAGCCATTAGGAAAGCCACACAAAGATGCATGAAGTTGACTACAAACACGTCCAGCTGGAAGACAGCTCCAGTGGCACAGCCGTCTGAAATGGTTCTTCTGAATTAGGTAAACTGAAACATGTGATGCCAATACCAGGTAATACAAATCCCCAATGTTTTCCTTCTCTGACCAGGGGTAACGGGTTTCTAGGGCTGGGCTGAAAGTTTCTCAATATGATGCAGAAGGGTAGCTTAAAAACATGCTCCAAACCAATTTATGCTTTTAATTAAAGTCAGATTATCACTGTTTCAGCACACACTGATCCAATTTGCAAAAGAAAGATCTCCCAAAATTACCCACCAAGGCAGCATGTAATTCCAACTGAAGGCACATCTCTAGCAAACTTACAGCCCAATTTATGATTTTTTTTTCCTCCCAGATTGTAATAATGAGCAGTAGACCATCTCATTAGCTATTTTTCTCCTCAGGCTGCAACTCCCTTCCCAAAAAAGACAGATCGTGTCTTTCTAGGTATATTTCCATACAAAGCACTTATTAACAGGCTGTTGCTGTTATCAATTTACATAAACTAAATGTGCAGCCCTCTGGTACATATCCCAAAAATAACCAACAACTTCACTGAATTTATACCAACCAACAAACATGGGGAGGGGGTTGTTGTTTCTTCCCATATTTTAATAGAAAATATGTTGCTATGTTAGTTAACACACCCATGCCATCTGTTGGGTTGAAAATTGATGCAGTTTTTTAGAACCACTATGTTTTAGATCTGTCTGCCTAGATACTCCAGGAATGGAAATGTTTCCTTTCCATAACAGAATGCTTCTAGTCACTATAGTTCCCACATCAGGATTCAATTTATGTTTTTCATTGTGGGACAAACTGAGAGGACCTGGCTGCCAAAGTCGGAGCTTGTGAAGGTACTGACTCGGTGCCTACCATTCCTACAACTGAGAAAATCCCATTGATGTTAGTGGGGTGTATCAGGTCCCCAAGCAGGCTTCTAATAAAACATTTCATGGGTAAATAAAAAATTGTACTGAAACCTCAGATTAAATGTACTAAAAACATGCAGGAAAAGGAGTGACCTTTCTGCCTCGTTATGCAGGGAACGTTGATGCTATTATTGAAAGATCCATGCAAAAGTTACCATTTTAAGCTAGGTAAACTGCCTAGCTTGTAACAGTAGAGTAAATAACGTAACACGTTGTAACTAACTAGCTTGTAACAGTAAACAGTAATCATTGACAAATGTCTTTATGGATGCAAGAATAAACATGCTTTCCAAACACTCTGTAAAGTCCCTGCCAAGAATGGTCAAGGCAGAATTTTTAAGGAACGGTGGAAAAATTATTTACCCTGTTCTTCACCCGAGAACTACAACATTGGGTAATACTGTCATGAACGAATAGCTGATAAAGAAATAAATGTGATCATGAAGTTAACTATTCCATCCCCAGGTACCCTTGGGATGGTGATATCCCCACTGAGTCCTGTGAGGACTGGGTTCTTTATTAAACTGAACAAGAAAGACAACAGAGAGCTTCATTGTAAACAGAGATACTAC
Organism: Loriculus beryllinus; assembly: GCA_039877255.1. Classification (NCBI taxonomy): domain Eukaryota; kingdom Metazoa; phylum Chordata; class Aves; order Psittaciformes; family Psittacidae; genus Loriculus; species Loriculus beryllinus. The sequence goes on from JBCJKH010019949.1 coordinate 17,121, forward strand.
TAAAATATGCTAAATTTGCAATTCGTGCTGGAAAACCCATGGGGAAAAAAACCCCATTGGTCAGGGTAGCTACTGCAGCATCCCTTCTGTGTGACTCAGAGAAGGACACTGGAAGATGTTCGTTACCATGCGTAGCTATGCCACCTGGAGAAGCTAAAGGTTTCAGTGACACAGCACTGTGGACAAATCCACCGCAACCCAGAAACACAGGCACTGAAATTAAAGATGGGAATACGCATGTTGCTGTCTCGATTGGCACCCATTAAACCTAATAGCTAACCATCCTCACGAATTCCTAGATCTGAATTATCAAATCTGCAAGGAAAACAACATCCATCCACTTTTACACTCCAGTGGAAGAGGTGGTCCCTCGCGGCGGGGCTGCGTAGTCTCGCCATCTGGAGAATAAATCGAGTGTGAAGTACAGTATAGTTTGGGACCAAGCTCCGTGGCGGCAGCCCAGCAGTTAGTTCATTAATCCCAAACTTGCGGGGATTAGTGCGGTATCAGCTCTACTGTCGGATGGGATCAAGCAGGCAGAGCGCGAGACTCAGGGAAGGGGGTGGCAGCGAAGAAGGAGCCCCTCAGGCTTATTTATAAAACTACACAGTATAAGCCCACCTAAACAGGTGCCTCTGGTAACAGTAATATCACAGTCTCCTACCAGCTGAATTGGTACCTTTCCTTTTTTCCTTCTTTTCTTTTTTTCCTTTCCTCCTTTTTTTTTCCCCCTCAAGTTATATGTCAAGACATAGACATTTCCGCTTTGAAACAGAAGGAATGCCATAGAGCTGGAAGCTCAGCCACCCACTCACCCTGGACACAGTGTTAATACAGCAATTACGAAGCAAACATGGTCAGATTAACAGAATTCTAGGGACAGCAACAGCAGACAGAACAATTACATTTTCTTCTTTCTTTTCAAACTGGTCTGATACCGCACAGCCAGTTTTCCAGCATTGGGATTTCTAGACCTGCCTGATTTTGGGGACAAAACCTGTTTTGCTTAATCTTTCTTACCTAGTTTTAGCTCCTCTGCCCCTTTTTTTGTTTTCTCAAGATCTTCAGGTGTTAATGTAAAGATAGTGGGTATACTTAAAGGCATGTTCATGTATAGATCTCACCCTGTTAACATCTTTAGTAATAATTCTTCATACGGAAATGTAAAAATATGATGGCCAGAATCTGTCATCCTCATTGCCACAAGTTTGCATGTTTCAAATGGCAGAGGAAAAATTAATTACTATAATCACAATTTCAGTTATTTTTTTGATGGTCTGACATGGTAAAAACATACAATTATGTGTTAATGTTACCTCCCTAAAGTGGTTTGTTTACAGGACTTGACATTGCTGAATCTTTTTTCACTTAGTGCATACCCTATGGATGCATCTCTCAAATAACATATTGCAGAAGCACACTCATATATCATACACTCACAATGGGTTTTGGGCAAAACTAAGCTTCTGCAGTGGGAAAGCCTGAAATTTTTTACATGCTTAACTCTCCATCAGTGAAGTGATACCATACAGGATAGTACTTCATTTAGTTCAAATCCACAGATGAGATTGGCCAGAGAAAAGACAAACTGCATTGTTTTAAAGGAAACAATAACATAACTGCAGAGCAGAGCGTTTCTGAGAACAGGAGGTGCTTGTTTCACAAGACCTGCTTCCTACGTTACATGCACCAGGTAGTTCTGAGAAAGAATCTTTGAAATGGCAAATATGTATTTCTATTTAGTCTTGTTCTCAAAACCTGCTGTAAAATATTGCAAAGCCTTCAGGAAGCTGTTATTAAATCTTTTCTTATCAGCCAGATAATTAGTTGAGGTGTTTCTAAAGACTTAGGAAGTTCTAAATCACATTTACGTTTGGTTTCATAGGGAACATGTCATACCCACCACATAATGCTAAAGGAAAGAAGGGGCAGGAGTGAGAAGAGGGAGATAGAATAGAGTCTCCATCATTTATGTTGGTGCTTCTCTGTGGTTCAGGCAAATGCACATCTTAGAGCACAGCAAATTCTGATTTTTCCACTATTCTTTCTTGAAATCTTCAAATTCTTTAATAATTATTTGGTTTATTCAAGCCTTTTCTTTTTTTATACCAACCTTTTCACTTTCCTGAAAGAGATTCTTCATGACATAATGAGTCATCTAACTCTGTGCATCTCTAGCATCTGCTGCTTTTCTCTCCGCTCTGCTAATTGTCTTTACATGCGGTACATGCTCTAGCAACACCAAAATGAAGCAGACTTTGGTGGTCAGCATTATGAAATAAGCTGCAGTTTAATTATGCTCTGCTGAGGAGTCCTAATTTCTTTGCCCATTTTCCTATTAGTTTCATTTAAGGTCTACGAATTAATCAGTGCACCTATCAACAATATTTATCCTGTAGTTTAAAAGGACAAGACCTCTTGAAGCTGTTTATGAATAGCTGGGAGCTGCTTGCTGCCATATAAGCTTACCAAGCTTCTACCTCCCTCTACCAGCATAAGCAATGTGGATCCTGAGGACATTAGGTGGGATTCATCCAACATCAGCAAAGTTGGGCAATTTCCATATGTGACGATCAGGCAATGGCCTGTCTGAACATGGGGAACCAGAGAACAAGAACCCAAGGTCCACCCAGCCAGCAGTCCCGGATCCAGGCTCATGAATACCCATAAAGGTTTTGGGGTGCTCAGCTACGTAAGCACGACACTTCTGCTGAGCTGCATCCGAGGATGTGAATATTAGTGCAAGAGCAAGACATTTTTACAAGGCGTGTGTAAAATATTTTTCAACTTTCATGTAGCTCATAGGAATCTAAACAGAGGCCAGGAGGACGCTAGAATGAGTTGGCACATAAATATATTAATGTAACATGAGGAGTTAGCATAAGTATCTAAGTAGCAAAAATAATACAGCATGGTGTGTGTGTGTGAACATAAATATAGCAAGAGGCTTATACCTTAAGACTATGTGTACAGAAATATTTCAAAAGGGTTTTTTTTTAATGACAGCACTATATACAACAGCTTCAATAAAAGAAGATTTTGTTCACGTACGTAGGCAGCTATTCTTCTGTCTGCCAATTTTTATAAACACTTACAAAAGAGACATAAACAACCTTTCAATTAAGACAAATCAAGCTAACACTAATTTAAGCTGGCTGCAAGATGTAGTCTTTTTACTTTTTTCCCTGGCTTTCTGAGGATGCTTTTGGTTTTGTGACAGATTAGAATCACAAATGAAAATTCTTTAGAAGCATTAGTGCTAATTAGTCTTCCTGGACAGTCCAAATGAACTGCTGCATGATGAAATAACATCACAAAATACTTAATTTGATATATCAATAAAGGCTATACATTCCTTTCATCTGGCATCACATGAGCTCAACTGTATTTTATGCTTATTTTTGATTTTAAAATATTCTAGTTTAAGATATATTTACTTGGCATGATGTAATAAATTATTATGGAAAATGTATACATTTAGGCATCCATTTTTAATTGTTATAAATGCATCTTTTTGATAATGCTGACAATGAAATAAATTGCTGCCTGTCAGAAGTAGCTTTAGCAAACTCTCAATCCCTGTTCAGCAGCTGATTTCAGGTGTGGTGATTCTAAGTGAGATATGGATCAAACATTTTGAAAATCAGCAAGTGGGTGCGATCAGGAGCATTGCTTAATTACTGCCTTAATTATTTAATAACTTATTTGAAAAAAAAAAATTAAAGTGAAACAAGGTAAACATTAAATGCTGTGGAAAGTTAAAAAGCAACCTAAAGGTAAATAGAAGTTTGTCAGAAAGAAAACAACTGGCTAGTCTTAGGACTGCCTGTACTGAAAGAGCCAGGGTCTGCCCCAAGCTGCTCAGAAGCCCTTGGGAATGAAGAAGGCATTAAGAAAAATCAGGCCAGCTGTGCCATGGCTTCCTTCATCCTCCTCTGGAAGAAATTTTTCCCAGTCTACCTGCAGTCTTAATAAAATAGGTTTTTCAAAGAGTAAACCCGGAACAACTATTCATGTTTTTGGTATTGTGCAAACACTGATTAAGAGCTCTTGTCTCAGTTTTCATAGCATGTTTTATCTGCATTGGTAAATTAACAAATTAATATTCTGTAATGTAATAAAAATCCCACAGAATTCCCTAAGTCCAAGTGCTTATAGGTCATGTCCACAGTAAAGTCATACTTGTGCAAAAAAAGCTCTCATCTCTTCATTTTCAACTTACATCTTAAAGTTACACGGTGTTACCATGTAGATGCATATGTTTCCATGAAATGGCTTTAGATCTGTGACACTAACTGGTCACTCAGGTGTCTCATGCTAAGCAAGGAACCCCAGGAAATCCTCCCACCAGGTGAGTTCTTGTACTATCTGGAATGGGGCTTCTTAAACATCCTTTCAAAGCAGATATTATCTTAGGTAATCCTGTGTGCCTTTGTAGGAACACATCATTTGTATCAACCTCTGTTTATAGACCCCCTGAGGAAATCTATACCATCAGGTAACTTAGCTCCCAGTTTCACCTGAAAGTCTTGAGCCCCAACTGCCCACAAAACACAACTGCTTATTTATATCCAGACTCTCGTTTGGGGGAGTGAATCTATTTCCTCCAAATCAAAGCCCAGGTGTGGTTTTGGAGATGGATCTCTCCAGGCATTGCACCCACACAGCAGTGTATAGGCATGACTGCGCCACCGTGCTCCAGCAAAGACTGTGCTGAGGCATCAATACACTCACAGGTACCATTTTGCCTTGCCCCAGGGCATGCAACACATGTCCTTAGCTAATGGATAAAACCCCCCACGTTGATTTGGCATGCTGCGCATATTATTTTAGCTGCTGGAACTGAAGAAAAACCACCCAGGAAAACAACCATACTGTAGGTCCATCAAGGCCCCTCTCTGTGTCACAGGGAGCCCCAGATCCATGTGCTGCGTTATCTGTCACTGCAGTCAGTCTGCTTCAGAGGTTTGCCCCTATACAATGTAGACAGGAGCCCCTCCACCCCACTAGGCAAGGGCACCAGGGATCTCTTCTTGGATCTGATGCATTTAGCATTGTAGAAGTAGCCTGTAATTGAAGTAATTACTTCCAAGGGAGAATAATGTTAGATGTTCAACACAGGAATCTCTGATCTAGGAAGCCTCATACTAAATTGATATAACTCTTGCATACTCACAAAACAAACCTGTTTTATACATACATTTCTCAGCCAGTGCTTACCTTAACAAATACCCACCTCACTATACTGGATTTTGCCAAATATCCTTCCTCTTTTGCTACCAGAAGGGCTTCCTTCTCATAGAGGTCCTACTTGGATGGGTGCCTGGTGTGAGTCAAGGAACCACTCCAGCCCAAGTGCAGGTTTTAACACCTCCTGTAGGCAACATTTTCTCAGATGTTCCTGATGACGTGATGAAGCCTGCTACAACTAGCTATTCACTTTTGGCAGAGTCCCTGAAGGATGGGCAGAGATACAAAAGCAACAGCATTCCCTTCTTTACACCTCCACATCCTTAAAGTAGGAGAAGGGAAACAGCACCAGAATGCCATGTCCCTCATATCCCTGCATTGTGAGTGACTAGCTGAGGAAGAGGCTGAGCCCTCACATAAAATTAGATTAACTCCATGACTCATGTGTTCATGGCAAGGAGTAAGGACCCTTTTAGAAATGACTTCACTTCTTTTCTGTGGTCTAAACCAAACCTGGCAATGGGAATTTCTCCCTGCCTAGACCTATGATTGGTGTTAATAGAACTGAGATTTTTCTCCAGTTTGAAAGTGTGACCTGAGGAGGTGGTTATTTTCTAGGTCAAACCGCTCTTGTGTCACTCCTATGTTGTAGTATGGTATTTGTACACCGCTGTACATTGCACATTTATACATAGATGTCCTGTACTGGTATAATATAAAACATTCTTTATAGACATGTACAGTAAAAATCTTAATTGTTTATTGGTTTTCTTCATATCTTTTTAAGTTTCTCATTCAGATATTCCTGATTGCAGTGGAAGAAACCACTGGAACTTGTGACATTTCTTTCCCTAGGCTTTTCTTGAACTGTTTTTTGTTTTTCCTAAAGAAGTAAATTATTTTTAAATGCTAGCCTGAGTGAGAAGGTGCTCCTTAGTGGGGCTTCTGGAATATCTGTGAAATTTAAAGTAAGGTTGGTGCATATTCTCCAATAAAAGGGTAAGATAAATCAATGTATGTTTATTTCTGCAAGATTCAAGCAGCTCCAACAAAACTGTCCCTAGTGCCAACATGCAAACTGGATCACCAAAGCAATCACATTAGAAAACCCCAGGTTCCTTTTATATTTGGGCTGGAGAGTAGGATACTTTTCACTCCAGACCATTTCAGCAGACCCATTAGAGCATGGCCATACAAACAATTGCATCACTGCAGGCAAGGGGGTTGCAAAGGATAACAATAAGCAGCTAGGAAGGGCAACATGGTAAGAGGAACTTCTTGAGCTGTTTTTGTTGTTTTCCACCAGAGCCAACGAGCTAAGCACCCATCATTTCACTTGTCTTGTGCTAATGAGGAGAGTAGCAGGTAGTTAGTATTTGAGCAAATGCCTACATCCCAAAACAACCATCCCTACGAGCCCCCATTTTATATCCATATGTATTTACATAACGTTATCTCAGCATAATTGACCAGGACATCTGGAAGCAGGGCACCTTGCTGAATCATTGATTATTTGACTAACACAATTTTTACCTTCGCTTAGGTTGCTCCTTTCGTAACATTTTTCCAGGCCTGAACATGCAGTCTCCTTCATCTGTGTTTTCGTTACCTACTCTTATATCTGTCCAAGTCCAAACGTGACATGGATTTCACCCACTTCAAGCAGTCTGTAGGCTTTGAGCTCCACTCTTTATGTCTGGCTTATCAAGCGTTTTCTCTCATGTTTTGGGCAAATGCAATGTCAATAAAAGACTATTAAGAAAGGTTCAGCCTTGGACCATTTCTTAACACATACAGTAAATGCTGGGGCCATCCTGGATCCTGCTCTTTGTACTGGTGTAACTACTTACAATTTAGTTGCCATCAATAACATGAAATTGATGCAAAGCTTTGGCATGCATCCGTTCACCAAAATGCTGCTAGCAGTATAATTTATTTTCCTGTGTGAATGAACTTCATGGACAATCAAGATTTTACAGCAGTATAATTGCATTCATACAGTACTGCTTCTTTGTTTTTATTACATTGATTTTAAAACAGTGATATAATGGAATTCAGTATTCACAAGTTTGACACCCATTAAATTGCCATTTTTGCTCACTTTTTTTCCTCACATTTTTGCCCAACTTGCTGCATTTTTCTGTAACTGTCTGGACTATTTAGCAATTCTTTATCCCCTTTGACTTGACATGAATCTTCTTCTTGATCTGAATTACGGACTGCCAGAAGAGATTCATGAAAATGTGTCCAACTTACCTAACAGATACATTTTAAGGGAGCTGTTCTGCTTTACTTGCTAAACCTATTTTCACTTTTTGATTGCCTCGGTAATAATGTGTTTCATATTGAGAACAGAAGGCAGTTTTCCCTCAGAGTGCTCAGAGGTGTCTTCTCCAGCCAGAATCTGCACTCCCATCACCTCCATCAGGTGCAGGTTAACCCTGGTGGGACTCAGGTGATGCTCCCTTCTCATTCTTAGCAGTGGTTGCTCCCTCTGCTGCCAGCCTGCCACCAAACATCGTGTCTGTCTGACAACTGTGCCTGTCATCTCTGGAAACTCCCTGGCTCCATTTTCTCCCTCCAGATGGGCACTCAGGCACTGTCCCCACAAGTGTGCACTTGCTCTGGTGTGTAGTTATGCTGCTGGATACAGCAGGTTGTTCAGGTCCTTTCCTAGTTGAGATGGCCCTCAAAGTGCTCGTCAAGGCTCAGCTCTACATCTAGAGAACTTTATTTACTATCTGAGGGCAAACTACACAGTGATGTTTGGCTTTATTTGTCAGTGAGTTCCCTGTTTCTTTCCCAGTCTTTCATTTAGCATGCAATCATCAATAAATTTCCTAGGAAGCATCCTCTTTAGAGGCAGTAGGTTTCTGCAGCAAAGGTGCAGGAACAAATTGGTTGCTCCTCTTGAGCCCACTGGACTAATCCAGTAGCAGAAAACTGTTGTAAAGCATTCATCTTACGAAAGTCTCTCTCTTTCCTGGTTCCTCACTCAATCTATCACCTTTCCCAATGGACTTCCAAGTCAAAGAATCACAGGATATCTGAGGTTGGAAGGGACCTCTGAAGCTCATCTGGTTCCAACCCC
>JBCJKH010019953.1:0-43349 GCA_039877255.1 Loriculus beryllinus
TCCCCACACAGCAAAAAGAGACCAGGACAAAATGAAAGGAAAACACCACCAAACCCAAACATGCCCAGGGATGAGCCGAGGACTTTCAGGAGTGTTTCTTTCCTTGGTGGTTTGTTTTGTTCATGGCAGAGAGAATTCCAAGCCGGCCAAGTGATGAAGAACAGCCTCAAAGCTGCAACTGCTTGAGCCTACTCAGTGATGTCGCTGCAAATGCCATCGGGGTGTAAATATCCCACCGGCCCTGCAAGGGCAAACGTGTCGGGCTCACGTAGGAGGCAGGACTGAACAGCACATTAGTTACGGTCCGAAAACATGACCTACAAATATTTTCTATATCATAATTATACAAAATGAGTGGAAATTTCTCCCCCCTTCCCCAAGTCCCCAAAAACATAGCCCATTATGAGCACAGAACCATGCTGCCAAGTCTACAGGAACATAAATATCATTTAAGTCTTTTTTTGTACTGTGAAGTAGCTGGAAAGTGGAAAAATGATTGAGGGACAAGTGGGTTTTAAAATCCCCCCCGAGGCTCATAACTTACTGTTTATTTCAAGAAGAGCTGCCACTGCCACAAGGAAAGGAGTTACTTGAGTTGCTGTCATGTTATGTTTCCAGAGATCATTTCAAACTCAACATGGATTGAATCTCTGCTTTGCCCTTTCATTCAACATCAATGCCCCCAGTGACTGCATGGTTCGTGCATGGGATGTCCAGCACAGGAGCTCATCTGAGCTGAGCCACGGGCACAAGGAAGCTCTGGGTGACAGGCGCATCACTACCAGCACCAGCAGGAAGGAGGAGTCTTCAGAGCCAGGAGCAACCCAGGGTGTTTCCCTTTGGCCTCAGGAGCTGCTCAGAAATGATGATGAGATGAGGGCTGTGTTCAGAAACCCAGTAGGTAACAACCACAGCATAAGTTATAGAAGACAGGACCAGGCAGATAACCCCACCCATCAACATGACTTCGGCCCCGGATGTCAATGAAAATGATCCTGGGTTTGCTACATAAACCACCTCCAACGAAAGTGAAATTCTCCGATCATTCACAATCAACCTTTCAAAATGGAAGGGAAAATTTGTAAAGTCAGATAACAGCTCACCTCGAACGGGTAAGAGTGACATTGGGAAGTGTATTGTAATTCTTTGGTAGTCTTTGCTCAAGAAAGGGAAGAGAAATAGCTTAATTTAATGTCTCGTATTAACCTTCATGAGAGTGTGAACTCAGTGTTGCATGGTGAGGAATTTACACCAGGTTAAAAGAGGACAGGACTAACAGGCATTTATTGGTGCAGGTGATGCTGATGGGGTTGTGCAATGACACACATTGACATCCATCAGAAATAATGGTTAACAGCATGGAAGGTCACAGACAAGGGATTGTGGGAAATACGTCTGAGACCTTCTGAGATGGCATCAGGCCAACCGTTAAGGCTCAATTTCAGAGCAAAGATAGGGATTTGTCACCAGTCCGTGCTACCCATGCCAGTGCTATAACTGTCTATGCTGACTCTGCCTCTCCTGTCGTCTATTTGCATTTACATGCCACTCATTGCTGTGTTATCGAGCTGTTTTTCCCTGGTGTTGCCCAACATAGAAAGGGCAGACACATAACAGGGTAATGATCCTCCTGAGTGCAGTGCCATAGTCTGTGACAGCCATGGGAAGTCTGAACCCACTGATAAGATATGACCCAGCTGTGATAAGGGTTTGGTGTGGAACTTGGTGCAGTGGGGTAGACATAAAGGAATGAGGAAAACAAGAGCTGTCTGATTGCACAGAACATAGTGAATGATTGTAATGATGTTTAATCTCAAATCACAGGTGGCCAGGGAATTGCCAAGTCAAATTCCATGTGCCTGCTGTGAGGAGAAAGGGCTCAGCAATGCTATAAATTGCCTTAGGGAATGGCTCCTTGAAAACTCCCTCTGCCCACATCTTGTTCCTTGCAGATGTTCTGCTTTCCATGCTTCCAAGACTTTTTCCCACACTGCTCGCCTGCCCTTGACTCCCTGGTTCTGCCACCCCAGTTTGAGGACACATCTCAGAGTGCGAAGGCAGAGGAGGAATTAACCATTGGGTTTTTTGCATGGCAATGATAAAAGCATGATGGAGATGAGGTTCCTTTAAAGCAAAGGAAAATCGACTACACTGAAATGCATCTATACGCACTAGAGCTGCTAGAAATGTATAAAAAGCCTGAAGCTTTGGGATACTTCCCACTCATACACAGGAACTGTTCTGCCATAGCCTGGCTGGGCTGGCACTCTCTGAGCAGCACTCTCCATGCAGACCTTATTCTCCCCAGGTAACCGTGATGCGTCCCATGCAGGAGGTCTAGCGGCTGCCCACAGAAAGCTGCTGGTAATATAGGTGGAAAAAAGATTTCCATCCAGCTTCCACATGACCTAAGTGACTAAATCACTCTGGTTTTTAGTTCATCCTCAATACAGTACAGGCAAAGCTGATCCCTTCACCACAAAGTTAACATGTGGAGAAATACCTTAAAACTTGGGAGGTTTTGTTTCAACTTCCTTTCATAGAAACAAATACCTGGTTTAGACCAGAGTTGTTTGTAGCCACCGCTGGTATCCATCGCAGGGTACATTTCTGTGCATACTTGAGCAAATAGAAAATCACATTTTTCAAGTAGAGCCCAGGTGCCAGGCACACATTACGAAATCTAGGTAATATGGATGATGATGACTGACACTGTAATTGCAGGAGATGCCTGGTTGTGAAAGAGAGGTTTGAGTTTTAGCAAAGGAAAACTGATACCAAGAAAACAAAGCAGAAATGGCATTGAAATTTAGCCATCCTCTTCCTGAAATTGCAGAATGAGGTGTTCCAGATAAGCTGCCACAACATCAAGACAGCAAAGATCTAACTGGACATTCAATTCTTCTCATCACACGTCATTCTGTTGCCATTATAAACCATCACCTGCAGATCTCTAGTGCATCCAAGTAACTTTCATCTGGTATCAACGGGAGCTGTAAAACAAGTTTGTGCATCACTTGCACAGCCCAGGTGTCTGCAGTTCCCATCTCCTGATCCACTCCAAACCCCCAGCCAGTTCCAACTGACTTGCTTCATACCTGCAGAGATGGTGATAATGATATTCCCTTTAATAACCTCGATGTCTTTGTGCCAACTGAGTTAAAGACTCACCAGGTTCTCATCTAATGAACAAAACTAATGACTGATTAAAGATCATTAAGAAAACGGAGGCACCAAGGAGGGGAACCCAGAGCCAGCTGAACGCTTCTCAGCAGCTCAAGGAGATTTCAGGTTTGCTGCCCCAGAAACAAATCCAGATACCCAGAGTCCAAAGGACTCTGAAAACAGACCTTAGAATTAGGTAGTCTTGAGGGAATATTGAGTGAGAAAAAGTAGTAATTGATAATATTCTCAGCCAGGACAGACTGTTCTTCATCTCTTTATATTGCAAACCCTCTTCATCTCAGCAGGGATTTGGGTGCTTTTTTGGGCCATAGGTTCTGTAGGAAGCTGGCATGAGGAAGTTAAAGTTGCTTCCCTCCAGTTCTATTTTATCCTTAGCCTCATCAGAAGAAGCCATGACAGAGCACTGGTGCACATGCTGTGAGGAAAGCTCACACTGTCATTTAACATTGATCCTAACACTTAGTACCAAAGGGTTGGGAGTTGCACATCTGTGTGACTCATGCATAGGCAATACAGATGTTCACAGCAGTCAACCTGCTGCAGTGGTTAGACTGGTGCCACAGCCTGGCGAGCTCCATCTACCTCACCTGCATCCGAAAGACACTGGAAGCCTGAAGCCTCTTTTTTATGGATAAAAACAAGACTTCTGTGCTATCACATCACTCTCTCGGGTTGTCCTGGCCCTGGCCCTGAGCTGGAGCCTGCGTTCCTGCTCAGCGTGGCTCTGTGTTTGAAGGGCAGTGGAAATTTTGTTTTGGAAACACAGCCGAGAGCACAAACAGGAAGCAGGAAGGACTTCTTCAGAAACGCAGGGATCCAAAGGGAGCGCAGTCCCCCGATTTTTGGATCCAGCCCATGACTTAGCTTTGCAACAACAGCAAGATATGAATGGTGAGGTCAAGAGAAAGCAAACATGTAGCAGCCACAGAGAGTGACTTTCAAACTCGCTTGTTGGAACTCTGAGTCATTTAATGTGCTCCGCGCAGCCAGGATGCCTAGAAAAATAAAGCAAGATGCTGAACAGTCCCTGCCGTGCAGCTGTGTTATTGACAGATGGGATTAAGTGGTACGAATGCTCCAAGTGGGATATTTTTTTTATAAGCATATTGCCTTTGTTTATTGTAATTTTGATTTTTGGTTATTTTTGTTATGGCATTCGGGGACCTCTTACCCTAGAGCGTACAAATGAATGTTTGTTCTTGTTTCTGTTATTGCTGTTATTTGACTTGGGCATGTTTCTGTGATTCAGCAGTACCCTCATGAGACTGCAGTGTGACGGGCGGCAGTTTGGACCATCAGCAGATCACAGGGGTAAGAAGCAGCGAGAGGATGGGGTTTATCCCTTTCCAAGCAATAGGAACAGTAACATCAAGGCCTTTATGCTGGCAGCAGTGATGACTAGGCGTGGACCCAAAGGGTCCATTGCCTGAAAGACGACATCTTTCACCTGGTTTATGAAGCACTTTCTCAGGTGGATAGCAGTAGTACCAGTGCACTGGAAGGGCTTAGAGGGATTCTGCCCTCTTAGCCTCCAGTTCCCTAGCCCACCTCCTCATCTGCTCCCTGTCCATGCTGCTGTAGAGTTTGATATAGGCTGTATCCCCAAGGAGTGTAGCTTTTATCCCATTCCAGTAGCTCCAGATGTAGTTTGTTGTTGAGGACTGATCAGACTGCGTGGTGGACAACCAGAGAACAGTGCTGGGCTGTGTTGGAATTGCTGGTGTGTGAGTGCATCTACTTGAACTTTGGGATTCTCAGTGAAAGCCTGACTTCTTCAGAGCTCTCCACTGAAAGAAATGACCAGCTCATGTGTGTGTGCATCATGTGTATGTTCATGCACATGCTCTTTTATCCCTGCACTTAGGTCCAGGCTCTCTGATTTGATATGCAGCAATGCAACAGGGGGGGCTTTAACAGACTTGGAGTTCAAGAAACCTTGAAGGGAAAAAGTGATTAGAAACTAAAAAAGAAACTTCCCTATCTCTTCCAATCTCCTTTATCTTCTTACTCAACAACTGCGCCGAAACATTCCCTTCACCAGGTTTTTATAGCCAATAGATTAGAACTTTATCACACACAATTCAGTGAGATTGCTCAACTTCCAGAGGTATAACTGAGCCTTTGGCCCGTGGATTGGCTCAGGGATGTCTTGCCATCACCGACCGCCCATCAGTTATTACCAGCCACCAGTATTTGCCTTTCAGGGATGTCGGAAGAATGGCAGGGAGATTAACGGAGGCACTCCTTGCCTTTTCAGAGTCAGTCAAATCCTTTCCCTTTCTGCCAGTGCTTTGTGATTGGCAAATTGCAATATGAGCTTATCAAACAATGATTAACAATAGAGGACTTCCGCACTCGGGAAGAAATAAAGTAACAGGATTAGACAGGCCATTGCATTCCAGGGCTGGCTTTATTCTTTATGGTGAAGGTAGGTCTATGTACCTTAAGGGATTTCTGCAGTAGAACTGAAAAGTGAACTCAGGAGTGCTGCTGGTGGAGCAGATCTCTAAAGGCGAGTACCCAACAGAAAGTGTCACTGAGCTGATGTCCAGGAGAGGCCATAGCCATGGTCTCCTCAAGCTGGGACATGATGCAGAAGTGTAGGCAGGGAGGAAAGGGCTTTCCCACCCTTCTATCCCATGATCTGATTGAATTCAAGGTTTTTTTCCAGCACTGGCACATTACCAGGGCTCTTGAAAAGATGCAGTAATGGGGTTTTTATCCTGTTCATAACATACCTGGAGATGGGCTCATTTTTTAATCCTGACAAGGTTTCTCTGTAGAATTCCCAGTTTCCATTTACTCTGGGGTCAGTCAGACCTTTCCTCTAGAGAAGATGGGGATCTGAGGTTGCTCCAGTGACATTAGAACAGGACAGTGGGTTTATAGCTTTAGAATATCTGTCTCTCTGCACAGATAGTGCAGATTTTCATTTGCTTTGCTTTCCAGTGCAGTGTTAAGCATGAAGGCTCTTATCTACCTGCTTGATACTCTATGGCAAGCAGCAAGACATAAATCTGTTATGGTCCAGACAAGAAGTAGGTAGATTCTGCTTCCCTGAATGTACCCATCGCTGTACCCTGCACATCTTAGTCTGCAGCAGTGGTTCCCTTCTCAATCCTCAGCTCTTTTGCTGGCCTCCTCGGCCTGAGGCTCTGCTGTCTGTGCCATGCACTGGCCTTGTTGCCGCAGCAGTGAGGGAGTTTCTCAAACATTTCTCAGTGCATTTCAAGCTGTGAAGACTGTTCTTGGCTTCTGCCCTCACTCCTAGGCCCAAACAAAATGTTTCTCAATGGTGAGCTGTCATTAGAGTTCAGAGAAGCAGGGAAAGCAGATCTGATTTCATATCTAATTTGCTGTAAAATGAGAGGCAGGGAAGAGAGGAGTCCTTTTTAATTAGAAATAGGTTGCTCAGCTCCTTTAGCCAGCACAGTGTTTCTCTCCAGTGTAAGAGCTGTCATGCATATAACCCAGCCCTTGCAGTTCCAAAGAGTGGAACATTATAAATATTGCTCTCTGCTCTGTCTTTATTCTTATTCCTCTTCCGAGTGCTTTGGATCTCTGCCATCCTCTTGATCGCCAGACACGTGAACACTGAAGGGAAAGAGGAACAGAGGGCTAAAGCCTCTCCTCCTGTCAGGTACCAGTTACTGGAGGATGTAGAGGGCAGAGGAACTGTTAATTCCCACTAACACCATCCTTTGCGGCATGTCTTCCCTCCGTGTCATACAACAAGCCTACTAAAGCATGGGCTCTTTTTTCCCTAATGAAGCCTGGGACAATGCGTGCCCATGGCTAGTTCTAAGGATGGAAAGGCAAAACTAAAAGAGACCACAAAGAATCCCAGCAAAGCAGAGAATGTTCTTTAGTGGTTAACACAGGCTTGTGCAGCTCTCACCAGGACAGGGAACGCCCAATTCACGTATCTGAGGCACATCCTATCCCATCTACCACTGAAGAGCATTCATAAGTAGAAACAAGCAGCCGGGTTGCCAGGGCCAGAGGTCTCTGCGGGCTCTTTTCCTGTGCAAACGCTGAAATGTCACGGGCAGATTTAACCCCCCTTCTTCAGAGCAAGGCCAGGCTCCATCTGTGCCAGAGCCACCAATCTGAGGGCTTGGGCTCTTGTGTTGTGACATCGGTGTGTCTTCAAGTGAGCCTGCACTTCAGGGTCTCTCCGTGGAAAAACAAACCAATAAAACATAGATTTGCAAGAAATTTTCGCTGTTAAAACCAGGCTGCTTTTCCTTCCCACAAAACTAGGGTGCAATTAATGGCAATTATTTATTTGGGTGACTTACAGATTGTGTCTCTGGCCAATTAGCTCCATCTCAATGTTCTATTTCTTGCCTTTGAATCAATAAACAGTTCAAGATTTCCTGGAGTCAGAAAATGAACGTCAGTGCCAAGAACTGTGGGTGTATTAAAACCATACCTACAACAATAGCCTCAACAAGGGAGCTCTGCTAATCACTCCCTTGTTTGGCTGGGTGTCTGACAGAGGAGCTCGAAAGCCGAAAGTGTGTAACACCCCCAATAGAGGAAACCACAGCTTACAGAACCCATGAAAAACATTTACTAACCTCCAGGTACCCTTTGTTCTCTATCCCTCCTGACAAGCACTTTTCTTCAGCACTACATACCTTAGATGCCTGTGCAATAAGGTTTGATTGCTGGGCTTATAAGGTGGATGGAGATGAGTGAGTCATTATCTGCCATTTATCTTTCATTTAATGAAAAGCACAAAAGCATCACAAGAAACCAGGACGTGGCGTTCCTTTCCGTAATTTGGCCCAATTATTCCAGGCCAAAATGGTATTTGTTTGCTTTCAAAACTGAACGAATCAGACCAAAACTCATGTGCACCCGTGTGTGCCTGTGCACACAGGAGTTTACATGGGAGGAAGGAGGTCAAACCACCCGACATCTACCAGCTTGTGCTGGAGGGTGCTGCGAGGGCAGCACCTTTGCCCCGTGCTGAGGGGCACAGCTAAGCTGGGAGGTCTTCTGCCTCTGCTGAAATTGGATTGTAAAATGAGGAACAGCAATAGCAAAGAGGTCTACATCTCCCCGTGCTGACAGACCCAGGCTCTACCCGTGAAGCTGTTCCAATCTGGAAGCTTTATGGCCATGTTAACATGGCGCCTCTCCACAGGACTTATTAGTTTGGGCGAGGTGCCACGTTAATGCAGCTAGAAGGCTGCTAGGCTGGAGCTGGCTCGGATCCGGACGGCTTGGAGAACATGTAGGCATGCTCCTTCCCTCTGACATTGTTAGCTCCATTACCACCCAGGCTGATAAACTCGGAGGCTTCTATACCCCATGGAATGTTGTACACCTCATTTAGACAGCTCAGCTAGAAGACTAGTCACTGCAGGTCAATAAGCTGGGAGCAAAGACATCAGGGGGGTCCAAAAGCAAGGTGGGTTTGGAGACTGCAATCTCCTATGTCTTCAGCAGTCCTCCTATTGACACGCTCATTTTTGCAGGTCTCCTTAAGGGAAAACCAGCAACAGCCAGTAGTGGGGCAGCTCAGACAGCTGGTGCTGATGGCATCTTGGGTTGGGGTATGACACAGATCAGAAGGGACACCAAGACTGAGAGTGAAGATCCTCTGTGCAGGTGAAGATCGACATACATTAGCTGAGCTGTACAGGTCTTAGTGTTGCAAAAGGGGAGAGCTTCTGCAAGTGAGATCTAGTTGAGACCCAGAATATGAAATAAGGGGTTTTCTTGCAAGGATGGACAAAGAGAAATCCGGGTGACCCCAGAAAAACAGCAAAAGGAAAATACCTGAGTTTGGCAACGGAGGAGTTAAGATGCACCAGAACAAGTCAACCGTATCAGTGACTTGAGGCTGTCCTGCTTTATCATGCCTGCGAAAACAATATCCTTAAATAAAACCCAAAAATGCAGCATAGAAGTCAGTGTTGCATGGTCCTTCCGTCCACAGGCGTGTTCTGGCTGGCTCTTGGCTGCTTCAGAGGCATTTCCATGCAGTAAGGTCGACGTGTCATTCTCTACTTAGCACTGCCTCCAGCACCTCGCCCCCGCTGCATGGCCCAAGCTGTGGCTGTGGCTGTTGCCAAGCATGTCCAGCATCCCTCTTCACCATAGTACTGCATTGCAGCCATGCTGCTGGCTGCCAAGAAGAGAAACCCACGATGGAACAGAGAAAGGTGATAGAATCATTGGGACCTGGCATGTCAGTGCTGTGCTGACTTGGCAGTGGTCAGGAGAGCCGTGGCTCTGATTGCAGCCATGCCAGCTGCCTGTTTCAAGACGTAAATCACTACTGTGTGCCCCACAGAAACTGCTGTCACTCACAGGAGATTTTGCAACTCTCAGAATTCCTATATTTTACATTTTTGGGGGGGTTTGTTTTGGGTTTTCACTGGGAGTTGAAACTGAACTCGGTTCTGTAAACGAAGCTGTTTTGTATTTCTTCCCCTGTGACAGCTCTACAGCCTCAGGTTGCGATCACATCAAATCATCCAAACTAAGCAACGTGCGAGCTGGTCAGTGCTTGAGTGGGTGGCCTCCAGCTAGAATCCAGATGGTAGTAAGGATTAAATCATCCCTGTGAAACAGCACTGAATTAGTGTCCTCTTTCGGCACGGTGGGACTGACAGTTACTTACAGCCTTCAGACACGCTACTCCCCTGGTGCTCTGATTGCTCCCAGCCCTAACTAATCCCATTACTTCTCACAAGCCCAGGGTTCCCAGCGTGGGTCCAGTTCTGAGCTGAAGCATTTTGCACCTACTCAAACCAGAGTAAGGGATGAGCCCAAGTGCAGAGCAATACTGGATCAGGCCTTTCGTTTTCAGTTAGGAGCTGGCAGATCAGCAGAGGTGGCTGAGTCTGGCAAATATGATTTGGATTGCTGCTGAAATATTTCATTCCTTTTCCTCGCACAGCCTCTGTCTCCCATACAGAGACACACATCCTAGACCTTGTTGTCCATTAACGCCTAGCACTTTTGTCCAGATCTCCCAAATCAGGAGGGCCCCTTCTTGTGGATGTGAGAGGAGGAGGAGGAGGGCCAGGGGAGCACTCTTACATGCATCAAAACGCAGTTCTGTCCTTTTCCCTGCCGAAGCGAACGGATGCAAACCGGGCAGGCAGGAGCAGCCGGTCCAAGCGTTGGAGCATCAGCAGGGAAAGCAGAGCCAAGAAAGAACACATGGTGGTTGTATGTTACAGTGACACTTCAAGAAAAATCGCTTTGAGTCGTGAGCCTGATCACTTCACTGCAGCGGGCACCCTCCCAGCTTTCCTGAGTCAAATGTAAATTGCCTGAGGAAACGTCCCCCTCCTGCCCCTCAGCCCGGCACCGTTCCCCCATCGCACACACTCTCCCTCTGACTGCACACCCTGTGTCTCAAAGCTCTTTTTTATTGTGTTTACAAATTATGAACGTTCAGCTCAGTTAATTATGAAAATATTGGGAAGTCTGTGAGGCTGGCTCCTGGATGGAGCCGGGGCAGAAAGCCCTTGAAAAATGAGCCGCTTTCTCTCTGCTCCCTATTGCCAATGGATTTTGTTGTTCTAGGGTATGACTCCGCCAGTCTGCAACAGTCTCTTTACAAGCTGCAGCTCCGGAGGCCGGGCTGGCAGTGGGATTTACTCTGCCCAGCATTAGTAGGAGGGAGAGGGGCAGACGAAGGGGTGGCAGGAGGGATGCAGTCTGCTTTCTATTACCCCATCTAAATCTGCGCGTGGGCCCAGGGCCAGATCTTTAGCTGCAGAACTCGGTAGAAACACCTTGATTCACTCTGGTTTAGTCACTGTCCCCAGTTAGCTTCAGGCTCATCTAAATCTGGAGTATTTGGATGAAATGCCGAGGGCTAACTGATCCCACTGAGAGCGGTTTTTGCTCTGGTCCAGTTCTCTTGAGCAAATCTTGCTCTGTGCATTGATACAGGCATCGGGAGAGCCGAGTCCAGATTTGTCTGTGTATCACTGCAGATTTCACGTTACTTTCAGAGGAAGAAGGGCAGGTCTTGCAGAGCTGACTTCTGAAGCCAATTTAAGTTATTCCAGCAGCAAAACTGACCTATTGCTCTGAACCAGTTTTCTGTATTTGCCTGGTATAAATGAGAGGAAAGGATATTTTCATTCTCAGCCTGTTTTCAATGCAACAGCAGGGTTTTTTCATCAGCTGACATTGATTTCAAAGGAATTACATCAGAGAACACAACTTAAAGAGTATTTTTATTGCTTTACCTCTTCCTTAACCTCTTCTAAAGAAAATGGGGGGGGGGGGGGGAGTTCTTTTCAATATTAGCAAAGAGGGAAGAATCTTTGTAAATTTTTGATAAATTTCTTTACCTATGCAGGTAAATAAAAGAGGATAATATATGTAAAGTGCAGCATATACAAAGCTGTTCCGTTTTCCTTGCATTTGAATTCCATGCTGTGATGATACATTCAAATATAAAGCGTAGTGCCACATCTCTTGAACAGTATGAAAATTGATCCATTTTCTAATACGTAACACATGGTTTGGACACTTTTGAATATGTCAGAAATACTCGTGCTGCTTTTGCTAAGAAAAGAAAGAGTTTGATGACGAATTTAGAATGTACGTTATGTTTTGCTGGAACTGTAGGTATCCTGGTTGGCTTTATCACTTATTTCACTAAGATTATGCTTACATGTTAAATAAATGCCAGTTCATTAATAGTGGTTTGATTTAGCAATGATAACCATGTATCTCAGCACATCTAACATTCAGTATTATTCCTTTAGGAAAGGCAAGGCTGTGCTTTTGCCCACTGAGTCCCAGTGAAGACAACTGGCTCCTGTTGGTGCTCTGTGAAAATCAGGCTGGTGGCAGCTCCAATAGCAGGTCAGTGCCTAGAAAATGAAAAGAGAATCTAGGCTCAAGTGATGGAAATGCAGCCATAGTTAAATTCTGAAGTAAAATTCTTTTTCATCAAGTAATACAAAGGTCCATTCAAAGAGACAATGGTCCTATTAGAAGATATTTTAAGGTCTAGAGGGTTTCATAGAGACCTAAATTACCTATCAGAAAGAATAATCATCTGGTACAATCAGAGCAGCTGACAGTAACCTTTTCTAGGGAGAACAAATCTGACTCCAGTGGCTGAGTGTACGTAGAAGTGCATTTGGAGCGTTTAGGGGACAACTTCCCTATCTGAGCACTGACTTCTTGTGCTGAAAATCACCGTAATTCCAAGAAAAGCAGTGTATCCACCATCCAAGAATTCATTGCCATCAGATAATGTAAGGCCTTTTTCAAGTCAGTACACACTGCAGTTAATGAAAACATTGCATTTAGATTCCTGTAGAAATATTTTGGTTTGAGTTTCATTTTCTTGATTTTTTCCCCAAATTAAATCTTATTTTGGATTCGTAAAGAGATTTCAAATTGATTTTTTCAATCATTTCTCCCTTTCCACAATGAGAATTGTATTTAGCTGAACCAAGGTTAGGCTGAGAAGTTTCTGAACCAGCTGGTCTTTAACTATGATGCTGTCAGTGACCTATGAACGTTTCTGCTGAAGACTCATGGATCACACCATGATAGCTTAAATCTTGAACCACGAATGATCTTTAAGCCTGATAGAGTTGAAAGTGGAGTTTTGTCCTTCTTCTGGTCTTGTCAACAGGTCTGGAAAGCTCTTTCCATCAGTATTTTATAGAAAGCATAAGTGGTGTCTTCCTGCAAAAATTCCTTCTCATAATTTGTGAGGCTTTCAGGGTTGTGTGTACATTTGCTGGCAGAATTGGTTATTAGTGGTTGGGCTTTTTGGGGTAATATATGTCTTTGCTGTGTGTAAAAGTGTCCAGGTATTTTGTGGGTTATTATTATTATTAATATAAATTATTATACTTGGGTGCATAATGTTCATTCCATTCCAGGCACAGTTATCAATTTGCAATTTGTGTGGGATTAAGGGGAATTCTGCCTGCAAAGTCAGTTTAGCAGGGAATAAATCGGCCTGGTGCTATAATTGATGGCTAAACACTTACATGCTCCTGAAACTGAATTGCAGTGGAGAACACCTCTCCTTAAAGTGCTATTTGGACACAGTGTCAAAAATACCAGCTTGGCCCCATTATTCCAAAGCTAAATTGATCCATATGATTGGAGAATTGCCCAGATAGGGTTTTTTTTCCCCCAAACAATCATTTTGAAATTCCCATTATCAATACACTAATGCATGTTGAAGGCTTGTTGGGTCTGACATAGGAAGTGATGTAATAAGGGAACCCTTAATACTCAAACAGGAAACGTTTTCCTCGAGGAATAGTGTACTTGAAAACTGCAGATTACAGTTTAATATTAACCAGATTTCTACATTAAACATGATTTCCGAGAACAATTTGATTTTTCTTTCTTTTTTCCCCCCTTTTTCTTTTCCTGCTTCTCCTCTACATGATCAAACCTGCGTCCAACCACAAGCGGCTCCTGGAATGAGCCCATGGCTGCCTGCAATTTAAATGTCAGCCTCAGCAATTGCAGAACTGTGTTGGATCTCTCTCCCAGCCTTTGCCACTCACTACTTCCCTGTCAGTCTCAATCTGCCTCTGATACTCACACATGTCAGTAAGCCTTATTCTGTCCGCCGTGCCTGGTTAGGTGCATTTTGCTTCAGGGGCATCAGAAGGTGTCCCCTGGGGATTTGGTGGTGTTGCCAGTTAATACATAGCCAGCACTAGCTGATGTGTTAATGACAACACAGCAACACTGAAATCCAGTTGGATTTATGGCAGATTGCATAATGGCCAGTGCAGCGTGAGGGACAGAGTGAGGAGAATTAACAACTGCACAAATAGTGCATTTTCAGGACTGACTGGCTACTTGCTCCTTCAACTGACCACTACTATTTGTATGTATTTGTTTAGAGAGTCCTGTTCGTGAGCAGAACCGATGCCAGGCTGCTAAACACAGCAAAGAAAATGTTGTCGCTGTCTCAAAGAGCTTCCAAGGTCGAGTGCCATCCTACACAACCCCCAGTACCAACTACTGTGAGTAATATCACCCTTCCTGCAGTGTTTGGGTGTCTGCGTGCTCCCAGAGGCAGGTTTCCTTTCTGCTCCCTGCAAAGATCTCTGCCAGGCAGCCCTTCAGGCTGAGCCAAACACAACTCATTTCACCATCTCCTTCAAAAGTCAAGTCAGACCACATTGCCGGTAGCAGGACATGTTTACCAGGTCTGTAAAAGTGATGAGTCTAAATATAGCACCTGCTGAAATGGTCCTTAAAGAGGGGAAGGAAAAGGGATGGCGTGGTGGGGAAGAAAGGTGATGCAGAAGCACCTTGTGACCTAATGAAGTTTTGCTCTGGAATTGTCTAATTGTTTTCCAGAGGCTTCTCCAAAATGAAACACTTCCAAGAACCAAAGGTGTCAAAACTAAAGAAATCTCTGCCATAGAGCCAGATGTGCATTCTGCATGGGAAGGTTATTTACTGAAGCAAAGAACATAGCTGCTGCAAGCTGGTGGTCAGTGGCATCAGTTCTGCTTGGGTAAGTGCTTCTTAAAACTCACCTGGCAAAACCAAGCTCTTTTGGAGTAAGGTCTTCAAAGGTCAGACACCAAAAGGTGGCATTCTGCACTTCACCCCTGCAACCTGCTGCTCTGCAGGCTGAGGACCATGATGATGGAGCAGGAATGGAGAGGCACACTTTTCTGTGTGTTTAAGAGAGGTCAGTCTCAACAGTGAACTCCCACACTTTGCACTAGGAGTACTTGAAAGGGGTTCAACAAAACATATGCAGCAAAGAGCCTTCCCTGAGCTGTAAGGATAGAGAGGCTCCACTAGAAATGGTCTCCTCCATGCTTTGAAATGCTTTGTTCCTTGCCTGGTTTGAAATGGTCTTCTCACATAGAAGAATCAAGAATTGTTTGCCAGCCAGAGCTGAAATGTAAACCAGGATCCCCAAAGAGCAGTGTGACAATGTAACACTAATCCATCCCCTTTCTGCTGATACGATGCACATGGAGAAGGAGGTTAACCACGCTGGTGCCTCCTGCAGTGGGCAATCACTGTAATGTAAATTGTGACCTTCACACAATTGCTCAGTGGAAACATTTACATGGCGACTAACTCCCTCCCAGGTTGCATGATAGCACAAGCTTTGTTTTCTTAGGCTGTTGTTCCCTATTTGGCACACAGTACAAAGCCATCCAGGGGCTGTGAAATCCATGGAGCACAAGCTCGGACTGCCCATGTGCTGCCAGCAGAACTGACAAGCATGCAAGGAAAAGGCCCCTTGGGCTGCCAAGTCATGTAGCTTTTGAATGAAGTGGCCTCCCCATGAAAGAGCCTGGCTCTCTTGATCAGCAAAATCCTCATCTGCCATGAAATTCTCCCACCTACATTGGTCCTCAGGAAAGGAACCCACATGGAGGCTCTGGCCCAGGCCTGTTGTTCTGTGCCAAACTAAATCCATTCTGTAGCTCTTCTGAATGATACTCTAGGCACAGGCAGCTGGTAGAGGGCAGTGGGAAACCAGAGATGAAAAGCCATGTTGGAAAAGGGAGCCCAAGTACAGGTAGTGTTTGGTACCATAGAAAGGTAGTGACCACTTTTTGCAGACTTCTGGCCACAGAATGTTGCTATGTACCTTTGAGGCAAGAAACTCAATGCAGTGGCTGGGGATGTACTAGAATATACAGGAATACACTGTATTAGAAAGGTACAGGAATATAGGAATAAACTAAAAAAGAAAGAAAAGGGCCACTGTGAATGTTACATTTTAAATCTCAGCCCCAGTGATCCAGAAGGGTTTGGGACACTATGGTCAGAGCATCAGCTGAGATTTGCCCATGGGTTAGGGTTTGCTTATGATGGAATAAATCTGCTTCAGCCAATGGCAATTGAAGATACATGTGGAAATTGTGGTCAAAGTCTGTATTCTGATCTCAAATGATACATGGGAGTGTTCCCTGCCCTCCCCTCTTCAATTTAGTCCCCAAATCTGAAGGCTGAGGCATGTTTTGATCCATCTAGCCACAGATTTGATGCTCTTTTACAGATGCAAGAATGAAACCTGAAATTCATAGAAGGAAACAGGAGTTTTCGTGGCTCCAAGGGACCTACTGAGAATACCTCCCATATTTTGGGACAGACAACAGACTCCCAAGAGAGCTTGAAAAAGCAGCTGCCACCTTTGGTTTTTATTCTGGACTGGATGCAGTTTCATAATCCCAGTCAGTTCTGCTCTAGTTTTAGGTCTGTGGCTTTGGATAACCACCTATATGTGCCTATTTTCCTTCATTAGGTGTCAGGTAACAAACTGTTCTGAAACAGCGTGTACCAGCATGGGAACAGCAGGGTTAGAAATCAGTGCCAAGATGTTCAGATGAAGTTCTTTATCCTCATCCTTGCTCTGGCAAGGGTAGCTGTTAAATTCAGCTAATTAGAGAAGGTTGATAGAACAAGTCTGTAAGTGTTGCAGTCAGGCTCGGCGGACATGGTGCGTGTGTACTTTCTACATGTAAAAGAGCTTGGGGAGTTTCTGTGTGTATGATATGAGGCTCTCTTTATATTAAGCCTTTCTTGAACAAACATAAACCTCACGAGGGAAGTGCTTTTTATACTTTTCCTGTCCCCAGAACCTCAAGATAAAAATGCCAGGACATAAATGACCACCCTTGGCTTTGTCTTGCCTGGTTACCAACAAAAATACTGGTATCAGTTGGCATGAATTGGCAGCATTTCCACAACATTCTTTGAACCAGGCCAGTCCACCAAATGACAATCGGGTTCCAGATATATTTTTAGCCAGAATACTCTGTGGCACATGTTGCTGTCTTTCTGGAAGCATTTATAGTTTCTGCAGTATCATTTACTACCATTTTCTCTAATTGTGTTTCCAGGAGAGCTGTAAATGTACACTTTTGCTACAGGCACTGAGCCTAAAATAGGAAAGAAAGAAGGAGGGAAGGTCAGAGCAGTAGATGAGTCACCATGCAGCAGAAATTCAGATCTACAAGTCAACCTTGGTTTTATTTGGCAATGCCGAGCTTAAGCATCCCTGCTTATTGTGGCCATCAGCCCATGCAGAGTGACAGTGTGTGCATGGATTTGCTCACACATGCTGTGCTCTTGTTCATGTGCCTCAGTTGTTGGAGACTTGAAGATAGGTACAAAAGATAAATAGGGAACCTGGTGCTTCCCAGTGCTATGCTACAACTCTGCCAGTGTCCATGGGGAAAATGAACTAATATGATAAATGGAAATGATCAAATCACCTCTCTCATGGCTTTTGTATTCTCTTGTGTTGCACTTTGTCACCTTCCTGATTCCAAGGTGGGTCTCAAACTGCTGCTAAATGAGACCAGCAGAATATTGTAACCACTCTGAACACACTTTCTGTTGGTATAAATGACTCTGCAAGGAAAGGAGTAATGGAGAACCGAGCTTATGAACTTTGTTCAAGGTAACTTACTCTGTGGTTGCTTTACTATGGATTTTAGTACACCTTGGTGAGCGTATAGGTTTTCACTGGATAACATGATCACAAAAGCCTAAACAAAGAGGCTTATGGTTGCAATTATCAGAAACACATTTATGTAATGCAGTGGAGAAAAGTTTAATCTTATGGTATTAAATGTATGTATGACTCTAAAGTCATCAAGAAAACACTGTAAGGGGTGGAAAAAGATATTCCCTCCTCCCTCTTTAAAATCCCTGAAGGAAAAAGAAAGCAAATTTGTGAGGGAAACCTCAGCCCTAACACAATGTCAAAGTGATGGGAAATCCACATCTACAAAATCCATGGGATCAGAGGGACCTGTACATTGTGTTCTGAGTAGCTTGTGTTCTCAGAGGGAAAACACAGTCTCTCAAAACCAAACTTCGTTACCATGAACATAATTAGCTTGTTTTCAGCAGATTAGTCAGTTATCACATTGGAAAGTGCTGAAATCCTGATACCCCCAACACTCCTGTCCAGAATAGAGGTGCTAAATCTGATTTCTCAGTCTGGGATTGCTCAGTTTGCAAGTGATGCCAGCAGGAATTACCCAGACATCTTTAATTTCTTATCTTTCCTAGGTACGAGATGCTGCTTCCTGATCCTGTCCAATGATCCAAAGAATTTTGTCATTGCTTGCATGAGAATAAAAGAATTAAAAAGACATAAAAGAAAGGCTTCCTTATTCCAACCGCACGTTGATGCTGATGACCCCACCCTGTCCCAGCTGGTGATGATTATTGTGATTGCCAACAGTTGTGTTACCCAGGGCTGGGTCCTGCTCTCAGGTGTTTCAAACTAAACAGAATTTTCTGGAAATGAGGTGGGCAAGAGATGCAGTGCTTAAAGCCAGGCTGCAGGCAGCATCTCAGGTCTGAGTTTGGGGGTGAAGAGGCATCTTTCTTCCTAGAGCTTCACAGTTGGTGCTATGGACTATAGAGGTAAGAGGTTCTTTGTGCTGTTTTGTCTCTCTGATAAAGACCAATGGCTCCCTGTGCTTTAGGAGAGGGAGGTGTTTTGGTGTATGTTGCATTGTAGCTTTGAGTGCAAGAGCTGCTTTGGGATGTGGTTCTGGCCATCCCTTTTAGCTTGTTTAGAACCCTTCTATAAACTCATCTCTATTTGAATGGAAATAACTGCTTGCTTGTTTCAGAGTAGCCTGTTTACTGTGTTCATATTGCTTTGGGGGTGGCTTTACCTCAGGAGCTGCTAAAAGCTTCCCCTGTGGAGATCCCCAACTTCTGTATTCAACAAACAGTATTGTAAGAGTGTGTATGAAGTAACTTCATGCAAGAAAAGGTCAGGTTTCCTTGGCTGATTTTCAGGCTCCAGCGGGGCAAAGATGAGTTTAATGATACCTGTAATAAATGATTTCTGAGCTTGTCTTTGTGGTAAAACACTGTGAGGATATTGAGGGGAAAGTCACTGCCTCAGTATAAATATTTTCATTGGAGCTAGGTGGGTATTATTATGAATTGATAAGTTGAGGATGTCATAGTGAATAGCAGTGTAATGTTGTGACAAAATGTTATATGCCATCTGACACCTACTGAATGCCTTTATGGTCAGATGTAATATTGGTGTTCTTTCATTCCTTCACTCTCATTCTTTATAAAGGTTAATATCTGCATCTGTGCCTGGCCTGGAAAAATTGTTGTTAAAAATGGTTCTGAATGGTAAAGGATAATTGTGTTGTTGTAGAAGGGGGGTGTTACTCTTGGGGAGCTCAGGGTTATTGCCTTTAATTCACACTATGGGGAAACATGAGTGCTGAGAGTTGATTTCCATGGTGCTCACCCACAGGCAGCATTATCAGCTGTATTTGAGGTGGGACTTGGGTACTTTGGCTCTGAAGAGGTTACCTGTGCCATTTAGTATCAGTGAGTGGTTCTTCTGCAGTTGTATTGCATTTCCTCATTGTGCTGTTGCTTGCAGAAGCAGATGGGTGACAGATTGGCCCAAGTGACCTTACCAAAAGGCATCATTTATTGTTCCAAAGTTTCATATAGCTTGCAAAAACACTGCTCAGCTACCTGTGACAGAGCCAAAACTCTCATGCTCCTACAGCTCCTCCTCTCCTGGCTTCATACAGTAAGTCCCACCTGCTGTGGAGGTCAGCAAATGCTTGCCTGAAACAGTCTCTAACAGGCCATCCAGTGATGGGGAGCTGCAATGTAATGGATTTGAGCTGCAGATCACAACTTGTTCTTGCTGCTTTTGTTTGCTTGGTGTTCTTTCCCACTGCTTCTCTATTGATACATGAATCATTTGGTATTCCAGAGCTTATTCTAGCATTTGCCAACACTTGTGAGGGAAGAAATCACTTCATCTGCAAGTGGAATAACAGAAATTATTGTTATTGTTTTATTGGCAAGTAAAAATATAATTTATTAGCCAGTCAAGAGCAATAACCCCTGAGTGTACTACTACAGAATAGCCCATTAAGAGCTTTTAATACTAATTCTGTCTGGACTTATGTTAGTTAATTAAAAATATAGAACAACAACATTGGGCCTGGCTTCTCAGAGGTATTTAGGTGTCTAACCCCAAGTTATTTCAATAGGAATTAGGCAGTTCAGCCTCTTGAGGCTCTGGATCTCAGCCCAAATTCTCAGATGCTATAAGCACATGCAGCTGTGTTGTTCTCAGTGAGGTTTGGTCCATTTACTTGAGGGTGTGATGAGAGGCATGGATGGAGCTGATGATTCCATTTAGATGAAGGGAAAGGATGGGCTTGGGTTCTAAGGTATCCAGATTTGTACAAAGCTGTGGAATTCCTGCTGTAAGGAAGTGTTTGTGCAGCAAGTGGGTGATGGGGAAGTAAAGGGCAAAGGGTTTACTGACTTGTTTGTTCATGTGGTCTAGTTAAACTCTGGTAGTAGCTGACAGCTGTGCAAGGGCAATTAATGAGGAATCTGTGATGCATTTGATTCTCCTGTTAAAATGTCCCATTTCTGGTATTTAATGTGGGTGGGTTCTTGGGCTGTGCACTGAATTATCTCTGTTTATACCTGCTGCCAATTAAACCCTTAACTTCTAAATAAGCAAGCTGCCATCACTCTCTGGCCTCAGTTTAAGGCACCCAGGCTTCTTGTAGCAATAAACTGGGCTGTGAAAGTTTGTTGGGTGAGAAACAGCCTTGGTCTATGAGTTTGAACCTGGGAGGAAGAGAGCCATTTGGATGTGAAGGGTTAAAGAGCAGAATGTGCTGTGTCTTTGCTGTAATACCTTATAATATGAGGCAGTAGCTGCAAGACCTGAGGAATCCTGCATAAAAAGGGGGGTATGTGTCAGCATTAAAGGTGTGAGCATGTGGGGAGTGCCCTGAGTGTGAACACAAATAGGTGCCATTATTTAAATGAGATGTTCCATCATGATGGATCTCTTATAATACAAAAGATTTTCTTCTATTAGTATAAATCCAGGGAGTCATGGGACGGCTGTGGCTTCTCTGATTCTTTACCAGTAGGGATTAAGCAAGCTTTCCCTTCAGAGAGGGAGAGATGGAACAGTCGGATGCATTTCATTCCTATTCACTTCCAGCCCCTGCATTGGTCTGATCAAACCCAGTAGAACCTGAGCAGATATTGATGCTTATGTTTGATCTGCTGAGTAAGGGCAGTTGCCTGCACTGGAACCCTGGATAATCATGAACTGCAACACTTAGGAAAATGCTTGTGGAGCAGAATGGGGAGGAGTGGTCCTTAGAGGCAGAGTGAGAGATGGGGGATGCAAGCTGTGCTGCAAAGGAGATGTAGGCATTCATCCAACCAGCCACTGGATTTAGTCCTACTGCTCCCATTGACCTCATTCTCAGTTCATTTGAATGAAGCAGATTCTGGGTATATTTGCCCTCTGTTCCAGCTGAGGAACAAACAGCAACTGACCATAGGCCAGAAAGGATTTTTCTTTCTCACTTTCTTTCTTGGTTACCCTAAAAGTAAAACAGTGAAAATAGTAAAACAAATAAGAAGAAATGATCTGCTGGGGTGGAGTTCTTCCCTTTGCCATCACAGAAATTTCTTAGCAAAACACCCTGAAACTGTTTGACATCCATTTGTGGGATCTCTATAATTGGTGTTAATAAAAGGACATGGCAAGTACACCTACCTTGCCAACCACAGATGCGTTTTTCACTCTCCCCTTCTCAGTGGCTTTAACTTATTCTTATGACTGGCATAGGCATGAGATTATAATTAGTGATATGCATTTAGTATGCATAATGCCTATTTGTTCTATAGGTCTGTATATATCCCTCAAAACCAGCGTGTCTGAAGTGGTTCATAAAAGCTTTATAGTCACAGGCAGTGTAAAAGAAAGGTAAGAGGAAAAGCTACTGTCAAAAGGAACTTGGAGCAGTCATATGGAAAATAAAGGAGATGATAACTACAGGGAGAGAAAGGGAAATGTAAATACATAAAAACTAACTGCCAATATTCCAGCCTACAGGAACTTCACAGGGTTCTTCAGTCATGTTGTCCCAGCACTGTTTTCTGTTTGCATCAACATAGGAGGTTGCTGTACTAGATTCTCATATTAAACCTCATTATTCTAACCTAAGCTTTGCTTCAAAACTGGCCTGTTTTTGGTGGTTTTGGAGAGGGGAGGATAGCAAAGCAACATGAGGATAAATCTATCCTTTTCACATGTGCATTATCAATCAAGACACGTTCCTCTTGCTGCTCTGCTGCTTGTTTGGAACACAACCTGAAATTCCAGCCACTTCCAAATGCAGGGATTCCTCCAGACTTTCACTGCATCCTGACAAGCAACTGCCTGGTACCCGAGCACAGGTTTGCAATCTCAATGTGTGATAAATCAGACCTTTCACTCGCAGTTTTTCCTGGCAGCAGCACTAGAACAACCCTCTGAATAGCTACTACTGCTGAATGTTAAAATCTGGCTCTTGGCTCAGCCAGAACCTGAAGTTACAGTCAACTGGTGTTTGGCAAAGTGTAATGTTCTGTAACCTTATCTTTTTATAACAATCATGTTTATTAGTATTATGCAGTGCATTATAGGGCCTCTCTCTAGAGCCATGGTGCTGTGTCTGTTGCAGCAGGATGTATGGTTTAGGTAATCATAACAGTTTCCAAACAGCTGTAAAACCAGCCCAGGCAGTGTGGTCCAGTCTGGAGACCCTGTGAGTGCTGCTGCTGGGTGCCTGCAAGTGCCTCAGCCACTGCTGTCCTCTCTTGGGCACTGTCTGTAGAGACATTGCACATTAAAGTACCTTTAAGGGGACACCAAATTGCTTCTTTTAAGGAAGAGTAGAACATGAAAGCTTAACATCTGCTCAATCCATGCTCTTTCCTCACCCAAATCCAATTCAGTTTGGTAGCTGAATTTGGCTTGATGCGTAGAATAAGCTTTAAACATGTTTTAAACAGAGTGCTGCAAATAGTTTTCCACTTGTTCTACCAGCCGATGCTGAGGTCAAGCCTCTGAGTTTTGACTAAAATGGCTAATAACTCCAAATATCTAAAGGTGCTTGCAGTGATTTAAGAGTTAATAGCTCTGTTATCAGCTGTTCCAGGAATAAAGCAGGGATCAGACTTTGCATCCCAGAGGTAGAAGGTAGCAAAATCCTATCCTTCACCCTGGCTTGGGTCTGTGTGAAGGTCTGTTTCCCTTACCACCTGATAGATGACCTGCAGAGTTAACAAAGCAGGAGATGTTTCTCTAGGATCTTGGCACCTCCACCTTAAACACCTGCAGACACCTTTAATCTGCTATGTGGGCAAAATTGTATAGGTGCTTCATAGGAGGAAGGAGATTCTTGTTGACCATGGGGCCAAACTCTGATTGGGCTATATAAATCAGTAGGCAACAATCTGCAGTGTTTCTTGCATTGAGAGGAGACCTTGTTTCTGTGTGGGTTTATAATAGGGAGGCTTAGGAAAGAGATCTTGTTTATTTTGCTGTGTAGCAGCTGAAAAAGGGCTGCTGCCTTTCTGTTAGTACTGCAGCAGAATAGCCAGGCTGGACACTGTCTTTCCTGAAATGTGTTATTTTCAGTTCTGGGAATGGACAGGAGAAATTGTCCTTTTTCTAATCTTCTTGCAGCTATTTTTGCATCAAACCCTCACATTTGACTGAAATGTCAGAATCAGAGTGTTGGCTTG
Organism: Loriculus beryllinus; assembly: GCA_039877255.1. Classification (NCBI taxonomy): domain Eukaryota; kingdom Metazoa; phylum Chordata; class Aves; order Psittaciformes; family Psittacidae; genus Loriculus; species Loriculus beryllinus. The sequence continues at coordinate 23,767 of JBCJKH010019953.1, forward strand.
AATGATGAGACAGGTGAATCACTGTCTGCCTTACTACTATTGCCCTCTTTAAGAGCATGAGGGCATGTATCTCCCTGAAGGAATGAGGCAGCCCTTAGGTTTTGTGCACACTCTCGCCTTGAGAGCAGATCACGGCATTGGTATCTTCAAGGCTGTGGAGGGCAAGAAGGAGCTGATACTTGGGCTCACTGAGTTACTTCAGCTTCTTCTTAGAAACTGATACGTCATCACGTCAGTGATATTATTTATGAAGGTTTTTCCCTTATTTTTCAAGCATAGAGAAAAAATGTCTTGCCATGTTTTAGGAACAAAATGAGTATTTTACACACATACCAAGAGCCCTCTGGAAAGCACTTAAATTTACAAGCTGTTCCTGAATTTCCTGACAGTTGGCAACACTGCATCCAACACACGGGAAAATAGATCTATTGTAAATAATATATATTGCAGCTTAATCTGAGGGTGTTTTAGCTCAAAATAATTTGAACAAATGTGTTACCTAATATACATTTTAAAAAGCTATCTGACCTGGAAGGATGATTTTGGGATCTGAAAAGCTCTGTTTAAAATATCAGCCACCTCTTCTGAATGCTCCTCAATAGAACTCTTCTGAGGGTACTTTTCCTTGGTGGTAGTGGTTTAAATATCTTGGATATCTGATGTAGTAACATCATGGTGTATAGTTGGTATCTTGTCTAGGTGGAGGATCTTGATCTTTAAGACCAGTGGCAGTTATTTGCTGTTCAGTTAGGAGCTGGTTTATATAAAGAAGAATTGCTTGTGTATATGTGACTTCTCAGCTGTGTATGTTACATGCAGCTTGGATGTGAGGTAGTTTAGGACTAAATTACTGCTTACATGCTCAGGTGGCACTTTATCAATATAGTCAAAATTTATTATATCTGATAAAGGGTTGAAATATTTGAATTGCAGTGAATCTGATATAGAAAACCTGTTGTTGTTATCAATGGGTTGAAGGTATGGAAGGGAATGGGATCTTTCCCTGCAAACTGCCTTTCAGTTCCATCCATGGATCTGGTGGGGATCACAGGATGCTTTGGAAAAAGAACAGGGAAGGTGTTTGTGTTCTGCCTCAGTGCTTGCTGTTTGTACCAGTTCCTTGTGAAGCTCTAACTGCAGCATGAGTTGGGTTTTAATCATGAGACACATTTGTTGCTCTGGAAATGCTGTATTTCTCATTTTGAAAGGGGAAAAATGACATTTTGATAACTTAAAACATGTCAGCACAATAAAGCAACAATGTGAACAGCTGTTAAATAGAGAAAGTTGCTTCACATCAGCTACAAATGTATTTCATTTCATTATTATCCAAATGCTGCCTTAGTAAGAATGCTTGTTGCAGTTTGCTGTTGCTGCAGGGCAGTCCCTACGTTAGGGTCAAGCACCCTGAGGGCTCTGCTGGGGTCCTTAGAAATAAATGTGATGGGATCCGCAGCCTATGGAGTTTGGAATTGTGCGACTCATCCAGTGTTGTCCCAGGCTTGAAGTCAGTGAGGCATTTCCCATGGATTTAATCACTGGATTTCAATGATAAATTCAGTGATTTCAGGTGGTCATTGCATCTGTCCAGTGGTGACTTAAAACCAGAACTTAAACCTCATGGCTCCCAAGTGATTGCTTTGCAATATAAGTTCCTGCTGTAGGAGGACTGGAGGTGACCTAAGCACCAGTTGCATTGCATGAGAAAGCACTCAAGCTGCTGGTTACAGCAGTGGGTTTAATCCTGTTTCACTTGTGTGGTCAGACAGCACAAGCTTTGAGGCCAGTTCATCCCCTGCAGTCTGAACTTACCTCAGGGACCACCTTACAGGAGTGTGAACCTCCTGGTACAGGGTTGGAGAGACGGATGTTCTGCAAGCAGAATGCAGCCCCATGCAAGGAAGCCAAGGCTGCACATGGAACAGGAGAGGAAACATTATATTGCTTTTGTGTGGCTGTAATGAAAATAAACGAGGGCTTCAATTTAAAGTAGTTACTAAAAATGTGTTCTTTCCTCTGCCCTAATTCCAGAAGTGACTTGCAGCTCATTAGATGGAGGGAAGCCCACTCGTGCTGTGCTGTGCTAGGGTAAACAGCAGCCATCTGAGTTTCATTACAATGAGGAAATCAAATAAACACAGGGCCAGAAAACAGTAGTTTGGGCATGGCTCATTACAACACAATGCGGTTAAGGTTTTCTATGGAGGCAGCCGGATCATGCAGGGTGTGAAGGGGATTCTTCATGCTTCTGTCCTAAGCTTCTCCTCCCCAGTGCATCACAGGGAAAAGCAAAGCTCCTGCTGCTTGGCTTATGGCTTTAAAAACACCCCTGGAGCCCACAAGTGATGCTTTGCTGCAAAGCTCCCTTTATCCTTCTGCCTCAGGGTTCTTTGTGTTGGCCAGGCTCAGGGGAAATGTGGCATTTGCAATATGAGAGTGAGACCTCAGGTCTCAAGCTGCTCAGAACCTGGTTATATCAGTACAGTTACACCAGTTATATTCATGTCTACCATCAGCAGCGATGGCAAAGGCTTTGATCCCAACACCCCAAAGCAGAAGCATGTTTGACTCTTGGAGTGAGCCCCATGCTTGGATAGGTGGAGGGTGTTCAGGTTTAAACCCTGTTACTTTGGTTCTGTATGAGGGTGTTGTTCCCGCTCGTATCTTTTGTTTCAGACTCTGTATTAAGATGCTTCCTCCCCTTTGTCCCATCTCAGTCCATGCAACCGAAAGGGAAGAACATGCCAGAAGGACTTGTTTATAAATGTGAGGGTTTTGATTAGATTTATGGTATGTTTTCGTTCACTCTCCCGTTTTTCTCCCTGAGAAAGCTCTGTGGGTGCCCTGGGTCTCAGTGGAAGGCAGGGCTGCTACTGCTCACAGCATTCCACACAGGCACATCTCCTGTTTGTCAGCTACTTGCAAGCTCAGCCCTGACTCATTCGCATTCTTTTGGTCTGCCTGCCAGCTCCTGCCCTGTCCCACCTCTGATCTTCCTCTCATCACTGATGCTGTCTAATGAGAATAAGATAGTGAATACCACCAGGAACCGAGACCGGCCACAAGCTTTTCCACATGTCTTAACCTTGATGGAATGGACATTGCAAGTTAATTTTGTTCCTCGTATGAAGCTTTGAGTAAAGGCTTCCAGCAGCTTTGATGGCTTCTAAAGTCATCCATTAATCCATTTCTTTTGCTGCAATTAGAAGTGCCAAAGTGTATCAGATTTTGCTGCTCCTGTGCTTTTCCTGTCTGCAGGCAGTGGATAGCCTGGTTTCACAAGAGGGATAAAGCTGAGTTTTCAGACCTCTGAGGTTTTTACCATTTGGATGAGCATCAAACTTATCTGGAGTGAGCTGAAACTCCTTGTGGGCTGAGGAGGACTCTTTAAGAACAAGCTGGTGTTTTTCTTTTCGGGCTCAATAAAGAAAACCTGCTGAGACCAAAGATGTTTTCTATTCTCTGGGCATGGAGCCTCATGAATTCAGAGAGGACTTCTAGAAAGTCAAGGGTTGCTTCAGGGAAGACCATGGATTAAGGCTTCCCTGGGCAAATGGACATTACAGCTCCACTGCATGGGCTCTTGGAGTCCCATGGAGACCAGGGATCTCCAATCTGCAAATTCCCTCCTCCGATAGAGTAGACTATCTCCTTAAAGCCCAACTTGGCAAGGGTCAAACCTGGTGCTCAAAGCTCACTAAATTCAATCAAGCCCAATAGTCTGCAGTCAGAACTTATCTCCTCCCAAAATAAAACATCCAGTAGAAGAAACAAATTGCTTGACACCTCATTAGCAATTGTAAGCAGACTCCATTTTCACCCCAGGGTCCCATTGCAGTGATTTGTGAGGCGGCTTTTCCCTACCTCTGCCTATCCCCTTAATGGGCCCGTGTTTTGAAGGACTTGGAGGCAGCACAAGAACAACAGCGATTACTTGCGGTGTTCTGGGATGCCCACCCTGCTGTCTGCTGCTGCAGTGCCCCTCTACCTGCTTTTGTTTCTGGAACCTGAAGCCTGTTTCATGTTGCTTCTATGCATGTGTGTGACTGATTGTTTAGGGAACACAGTTGGCCTGGAAAAAGATAACCAAAGCTCCTATGTCTTCCCAGAGCTAAAGTGATGATTAAAGTTAACCAACTGACTGGGTGCTTGATGGAGGTGTTCCACAGAGCATCAGTGTGTGGGTATTGGGTGAATGCTGTTGCTGCAGGGCTTGGGAAGTGGTATGGGCTGTGTTTTGTACTACAGAACAGCCTGAAAAGATGAAAGAAGAGGAATAAACCCCCCTCCTATAGTGATCAATTTGTTTTTTCCCAGTTAAGTGTCCATCCTAATCCTGGTTTGATCCTGCTGTGCTTCCTCCATGCTTCTGCCTTCCCATCTGGGCTTGAAACGCAATTTCATTTCAATTTCAAGTCCTTTTTGTTCGTGTGGTTTTGGTTCCCAATCCACCCCCAGCCTTGCAGGATGCATCTCTCAGGAAACCGGTTCCATGCTCAGTCATAACTTCTGAACTTAAGCACATCAAAAAGGATGTGGGCAAACTCGGTGGGACTTTGGAGGGAGCGTTTGTTGCTGCATTGGGGTTTTCTTCGTGTCCATTCCTCAAACCCACATGTCCAAGCAGACAACTGATCTCAGGCAGCAGAAAGGAGCTGGTTTGGAAGCCTAGCCCTGAGGGTACATTCCTGTTCTAAGGCAGCAGCCTAGGAGAAGGATTGCAATTGTTCCTGAGATTTGTCTTTGCCAGGTACCTGTCCTGCCAGGGGGAAAAAGGAAGGTTACTGTGTACTTGCTCTTGATTTGATTTTACAAGTAGAATGGATCAAAAGTGGATTAAAAAGGAGAGAAAATGCCTCATTTCTCTTCTAGTTTGTTTTATTGAACTGTATATTTTAAATTTTAAATCTTAAATTTTCTGTATCTTTCAAAATTCTTTATTTCCTACATCACAAAATAAAAGGTGTTTTCTCTTATTAGCTACTGACTGTCCCTGTTAACCAATACTTTAGTCCTTCAAGTGGAAATGTGATATAGAAATCAGTGTTCAGGATTATAGGTTATCATTCTAATGTAGCCATCAACTTGGGATACACAAACCATGTTCTTAGTACTCTTCAGCAGCTTATGTAGTTGTCCAAGGGTTTCTCTTTCAACAGTGCATCCCAAGATTCTTCCCTGATAAATTAATTTCTTTCACTTAATTATACTGGATTTAATTAAGAATTGAACTGGATTTAATTCTTCCCCTCATCAATATTCAAGCATTGGGCTGTTTAAGCTTGCAAATAGGAATGAATTTTCACTGTTAAACCAAGCTAGAAAAAACAGATAAACACCAGTCCATTTGAATTCCTTTTTCCCCTCATTCCTTTCATGTTGCACTATTTCATCTTGGTTGATGCTCTTTATACACACAGGCTGAGCCACTCTGGAGATCCCTCACTGTCCCCACTGACTATGGAATCACCATATATAACCTTTAGAGTCCTAACTCGTAGCGAGTTTAAAGGCAGGGGAGGCTAAAATTAAAACAATATCTGATGAAATCCTGTTTGGGAGGGAAGTGTTGCCATCAGTTTTCTCTAACATTGTTTAATGAAATGAGTGCAATTGGTTTGGATAAAAGGGATATTCTTTGAGTAACAGGCTAAGACAGGGCAGCTCTGAGCTGAACAGCTACTCAAAAGGCTGGTACAGTAGCAGAACCAGCAATAGCCATGGTTATATTATCCAGGGATCTAAGGCAAATGCATGTTGTATTGGATACACACTGTTGAATGTAAATCCATAGTGCTGAAATAGTGTATATTTATTATGCAAGCCAAAGCTGAAGACAGTTTCTGTTTGATGGACTCCTGGTGATGAATGGATTGTTTCATTCCAGTAAATGAACTGTCAGAAACAATGGCTGTGAGTACAATTTCCCTCCCTGTCCCCAAAGGGCAGGAAAGTTCTGCAGCCAAAATAAAGTTGTAGGTTTTTTGTCAAATCTGGTGAGGTTCAGGCTTGGGTGGAAAGTTCAAAGCTATGGATATGGAGAGTTTGACCTTAAAAACCCATTTCTCTTAACTGGAAGCATTTCTGTTGCAGGCAGATTGGTTTCAAACTGAAGTGGGATAAAGACAAGTCTCTGTCTGGCCAAGATACCAGAAATCCTCACTCTGGCTAGGGGCGGCTGAGTTGTGCTTCTGCATAATGGAGTAACCTGGGTTGGGCATGTCCATGCTTTCTCCTGCACAGCAGGATCTTAGGACAGATGAAAAGTCTTTCTCATCTGGCAAGAACATGCAGTGGTCCCACAGGACCTTGATCATAACCCTTGTTTGAAATGGTAGAAGGACGAATCCCTCCTCCATCAGAAGAAGCAGCTAAGCAGTGTGAGCTGTTGTCCTGGCCAGGGGAATGGGCAGTTGGAAGTCTGGAAACAGCTCCCGAGATCTGGAAGATGTAAATTCCTTTCCATTTCAGCTGCTCTTTATCTTGGCTGAGTTTTCCTTTCTGGATCCCAGGGGCTAGCTCAGCTGGTGAGAGAACCCTGCACTGCCTGGGGTCTTGGAAGACCTCGGTCCTCTCTGCCATGAGAACTCGAGCATCCACAGGAATGCTGCTGGGGACGCGGCAGGAATTAGCCATTGGCAATAGCAGATTTTATGGTGCTGAGTTAGCCGGGTCTCTGTGCAGGGAAAAGTGAGTTAGACAAACATCATACTCCATAACGGGCTGTACCGTTACGTCAGGACTATGGTAAATGATAAGAACATGAGGGATGGATTTCATTTCATGCCAATTCCTTGCACATTCCTAAGGAAGCTAGTCTTGAATGAAATCTGCTCAGCTGAAATGTTTTCAGAGGCAAAGCACTTTCACTATGATTCAAGAAGTGATGAGGCAGAGAAACCCTGAGCTCTGTGTGTGTATGGGGAGAGTTTGTACCAAACAAAGCTTTTTGGAAGGTGATAGGAAGCATATTGCAAACTGCAGGTGGGTTGAGATAGCTGCAAAAGAGAAGTTCTTGGAAGCAAATTTTGTAGCTCAGGATGTAAGGGGCTGCACTCTGTAATTTCCCAAGTATTTTTATTATTTAATAGTCCCTTTCTGAAATCATTTCCTGGATGTATCTTTAAGGGGAAAAATAGAATCGAAGAGCAGTTTTGGGTTTTCCTTTCAAGGAAGTAGTTTCAGAATAGAGTGCACTAAGAAGAGGTGTTCTTTCAAGAAATTCCTTGTCTTAAAGCACTGGTCTTGCATTTGCTGTTAAGATAAGCAAACACCATTGCAGGGAGTGAATTTCCATCTCTTGTTCAGATCCTCCACCAGTGCTTATTGTAACAAGGAAAGGTTGTTGTTATAATTATACTAAAGGAAAATAAAGTCAGATTAAATCCAGTTGTAATTTCTTAATGAAATAGCTTTTTCACATCATTTGTCCAAGCATCATTTAATGTATGTATGTCCAAGGCATTTAATGTATGACCCAGAATCTTGCCTGTGTCAAGACAAAACTTGTCATTATTCCCACGTGTTTTGCTATTTCTGCCCCATGTTCTTCAGGCAAAATCAATCAAATCAGTTTGTAGAAGTATACAGTGAAAAAAGCTGCATTTGGGTACTCCTGGGTCGTAGTTTAACACTGAGTTATCACATTCAGAGAGGTTTTACTGGCTCTGATGGCTTCCACACCATCTCTGCTTTGGGCTATCACCCACTATAACAGTTATCCGTGATCAGGGAGTTTTCTAGAAGCTGTATCCATTTCCTCTTTCTGCTCTGCTTTTAGGAAGGAGAATGTCTGGTTGTTGACTTTTGACATCCCTGTGTCCTCCTTAGGTGTAGTGCTGAGTAATGGGTTTATACATGTCTAGGCAGCCAGGTTGTGTCTATATTCTATAGGCTTGCTGTGATTAAGGGAAGGTGGAGGGAAGCCTGGTGTGCCCATAAAACATGGGCTGAAAGCAAGCAGCTGATAACTAATTTCAGGGGAAAAACATGACCTCAGTGTATTGCACATCTGTTCATGATGCAAGTTTTGGTGGCAAAAATCAGTTTGGGAGGGGTAAAAACCCACACTGCTTGGTTCTGTATGGTTTAAAAGCCACCTAAGTACTGTGCGAGTCATTGTGATTAGATGCCAATTAGCATTAACTTGATGTTACTCAATAGAGCCCATCTATTGGTAAGTAACTTTGGCATCAACTGAGGTTGGCTTGCAGAACTGGTATCAGGCTGAGCTGCCCCATAGTCTGGAGAGCATACCCTGCAACAAAATGATGTTCTGGGTGGCAAACAAGCTCATACAAACTCCTCCAGCTCCAGGATAAGCCTAAGCATGATCCTCAGCCATGACATCATGGCTCCTGGACCTGCATGTGAACCTACAGCATCATGATGCTCATGCAAGGGACTGAAAGGGTCTGCTAGCTGGATGGAGAGGGACCTGAGCCACCCAAGGTAACTTCATCATTGTCTCCTGTAAATCAGGGCTGCCTGACATTAAGCGTAGACAGGTACAAGCAGAGACCTCTGTAGGTTGGAAAATACACTCGCCACTGGGAATGCATTTTGCTGCCAATAGCTTGAGGTTTGTGTTTGTGCCAGTCGAGCGCCCAGGCTGAGGTGGGACTTTTTGAGCTGTTCTTTAAATCAAGCACCAAGAATTGAGGGATCAAGAAGACAAATGAAGAAAGCAAACAAAAGAAGGCAGTTTCTAAGAAACCCTGGAGATTTATGGCCTCTCCAGCCCATCCCATGCCAAGTTTATTTGATCGTCATCCACTGCTGCCGAAGGAATGGACCGCAGTCCCACCTGACGTCTACTCTGCTTGTGTTTTTCCAAGCACGGCTGAATCAGACCAGCTCTTTGGGTCACACATGAGCTGATGCTGCCTGTAAACAAGCTGCTCCACCGGTGATTTACTGAGCATTGGGCTTCGCCCTGTCTGCTGGAGGAAAAGAGGCAAAAAAGCTGCCCTGTGTAACGGTACGTGGAGTCAGCCTCTGGAATAGATGCAGAGGAACAAAGTGCTCTCAGCCCATACCTTCAGGAGTGAAGCTTTCTGTTCAAGTGAACACACTCCATGGATAGAAGCAGATTGTTGTGCAGGCGAAGGTTGCATGGGTGAACCAGCCCAGAGTGAAGACTTCCTGGAGACTGCCCTCCATCAGTGGCACACAAGGCAAAGGGCAGACCAAGTCATTTCAAACTGAAGTACAGCTGTACAGCTTATTTCCCATGTAGACTGGTTTTGTGTAGTTACAGGCCCAGAAGCTTTCAACCTTCTCCTCTGTATCCCAGAGGAGACGCTTGGACTCACTGCCTGGGGCAGCTGAGGCATTTCCAGCCGGGGTGCAGATGGGAACAGGCTCTGTCACATCCCAGAGCTGTTGTACTCCTGGTCTGAACAAGCTGTGTAAGTGGTACCAAACCCCAAACTTGATAACAAATTGCTTATGTTGTTTGAATAAAGGACAGGGGTGAGTCCTACCCTTAATTCAGCTGTGGTTTCCAACATTCTGCAGTCCTTGCTGCTCCTTTGGCTGAAGTTAGGGCTGACTATAGCAGCCAATATTTGTCCTGAGTCTGAGAACATCACTGCTTGGCTCTCAGCAGAAATAATCCCACTCTTTCATTATATAACATCTGCAGAACAAGAAGTATTACTTTGTCTTAGTTACAGTTACCGCTTCAATAAGACACTAACTTGACCCAAGGCATCCTCTCCCATTCAGGACCCTTCAGACTTTGTAGGGGCTTTTAAATAGAGAAGAGTTTTGCTTGTAAGGGTACAAAGTTGTCAGCTGAGTGTTTGCACAACTCAAGTGGTGACGTGGGAAGTTTTAGGGGAGACAGAAAATAAGGAAGCCCTACCCCCAGAAATGGGCTGGGAGTGTTTGCATGATGCAGCACCCGCTTTCCTTCCTGGAGCCAGAAGCCACCAGTCTTTTGTAATGATTCCTCTGTTCAGAGCAGCTGTTTTCTGCCCAGGGCTTGATTAAATACTTGTATCCCCGTGTGAAAGCACTGAGAGAATGCCCGTTTGTGTGCACTGGTGTCTAAATATTTACCTGTGATCTGCTCGATGATCCGGTGCTGCAGGGAACTGGGGAGCTGCTGAGTCAGCAAACCCCAGCCCTGTGTGAAAAGCCACACAGGGGTTTGCCAGTGTTGGACAAGCATGTATCATGCAGGGACAGGGATGGAGGGGAAGCTGCTCCCTCTGGAATAGAGGGAGCAGCCACAGGTAGGGCTTAGCTCTATTCCCACTTCCAGAGATGGTTTTTCCTACCATGACTGAAAACAAGTCCTTTGTGCAGGCAGTGCTAGAGGTGGAGCAAGCCATGGAGCACCTGTATCCCTGTAGATACAGCTTCTGCATAGCATTTCCAGAGCATAGCAGTAGCAATGGCATTTCAGCAGCGGGAAGAAGACTCTCTTATTGTTGGACACATCAGAGCCCCCAGACACCTCTTTCCCTTCCCCTACTGCTGCTGGTTTCCTGGTCTAAACCTTCCCCATGCCAGGAGGATGAGAGCTGTTTCATAAGGGTTGCATCCCAGTGCATGAGGTGCTTTCTGCCTGCTGCAGGGTGAAAAGCCACCATTGCAGTGACCCTGAGCTGGCCCAAGGTGGAGATGCTGCATGGCTCTTTCCCCTGCTCTATCACACATGGGCAGACAAAGGCAGCATCTCCCTCTCTTCTGTCTTCTGTTGCTTTTTGCACAGAGGCTGCCATCCCTCTTCACTGGGACAGTGTCCAGCCTCCATTCAGCTCCTTTCTTCTCTCCCTCAGTTCTGGATAGCTCAGGCTATTTCCAGTTGTGCTCAGCATGGAGCTGTAGAGTTTGGACCCAGTGAGTCCTCAAGGGCTATTCCTGGTGATGCTGAGTCCCATGGGCCTGTCACCTGTATCTGCAGTCACCCAGCAGCAGGGCCAGAAGCACCATGACTGTAGTGGGAAAGTGGAGGGGAATAGGTGTAAACTTGAAGCCCTTTTCAAACCAGCCCTCCTGACATAGAGTGAGTGGAAATATCCCTTCAGCTGACCCTAAAGGACCACCCAGGGGTTATTTAATCCTACAGCCCATCTTCTGAAACCCTACTGTAACAAGGTGTGTTAACCTCCAAGGTAGATTAGTAATTACAGCCAGGGCTAATGGCTGCAAGCTCATCTCCCTTGTGACCTTCCTCCTCACACATGGAGGCTTTCATCAGGCTTCTAATATATATATATATTGCAGTTAAATGTCACTGGCATAAAGAGGAGGGACACCACCTCTCTGAAACAAAATAAATAGATTGCATTGGCATTGTTCAGGCTTTTCCCCAACCATTTAAAATCAGATGGTTTTCTGGAAAGCCTCTACCAGGATAATTGCTGTCTTCATCAACAGAGCAAATCTGTCTGTAAACAAGGGAGCACAGTGAGCAAGGAAAATACTGTGGTCCAGCAAATGACACATGGGTTTGCAGGGTAATTACAGCACCTCTGGTCCTCTGGCTATTTGAGCGGAAAGGGGGATGCTTGTTGGAGTTCTGATGGGCTTAAGGTAGTTCCACTGGAATGCTTTTCCCTTGGTCTCCTTTCCTTGCTGGGACTGTACTGGAGTTTGCTTTTTCCCCTTCTCTTCCCTGTCTTGGAAGAAGCATCCTGCAGCGAAGCAAACATCTGATGGGATCTTCTCTAACTATAGCACTTTGATTAAGAAAGAATCAAACCTGATTCTGGTGATGCATCAATAGATTGCCTTGGCTGGATATTTCAGCCACATTTTTACCTCCATGTAGTTCAGCTCGAATCTCTTCAGAAATTGCTTGTCTGGTGTGAAATCGGCCTGCTCTTGTCTCCCTGGACCAGAATTCCAGCGCCTTGGATGAGTATTTAAGATGTAGATGTGCCAGACGTGCTCTTGAACACTTGTCTTTAAAAAACCTTATCTTGCTGCTGACTGCAGTGTTTGTCCCATTTGAAAGAACAAACACTTCCCATAAACTGTTCAAATGTTTTTATTTCAAGGCCTGTATTATTTTATCTTTACTATATCTACAATGTGCTTGTCCCTAAGCCTTTGGGCACTGCACAAATGTTGCTCCAAGAGCAGTGTATTCAGCTGGTTCGCTCGTTTACACTTCCATTGAAACCTAAGCTCAGTAATATTAGCTGTAATTGGGGAGGAATAACAGCAGCAATTCCAACAGCCAGGCTGATAGCTGTTGTATCTGTTTCAGCTGTGCCTCAGAGCTCTTTTCATGCAGATCAAACCAGCAAAATGCAGGTTTAAGCTACAGCACAAGTGTGTGAATGTGTTGTGCATGTGGAGTTAATGACACCAGTTTAAAGGTGTTATGTGAATGCAGCGTTGTCTGCAAGACATGCCTGAGATTTCAGAAGCCAACCTATGCAGCTTTATAGAGACACAGACACCTGAACACCAACTGGAAACCCATGGAGTACTGGGATAATGGGAAGAATGTGTTTTCTACTGTAGACAGCTTTGAAGGGAATGGGTGTCTTCCTGTGTTAGCTGGATTTACTCAGCAGCCTCTGTAACAAGGATGTTCCAGTAACTAAACCTTGTCAAGACAGGGAAAAGAAATTCTCTTTCATATTTCTGTCCAAATTCCAGTGGCCAAAGAGGTGTCTTTACATACATCCACCAGATCCAACGTTAGGATACATGTGTGATGTAAAAGCAAACTGAGAACATGCGTTTCCTTGGTCCAGCATGCAACAACCACAAAGTGTCCTATCCCCTTGGGTGATGATGCATCTCTTGCAGCCGGTGGGGCAAGTTTCCCCTAATTGCTGTTGTTCCCATCTTAGGAATGAGGAAAGTGATGCAGAAAAGGGATCTGTCTCCTGCCTGAGCCAGTGGCTGGAGCTCAGTAAGACCCTAAATGTTTATGACCCTCATTAGCTCCCATAAACCTCCCAAGGAGGAGACCTTCCTGCTGCAACACACAGCCTATTATTTCAGAGCTAAAAGCTTCGCACATAACCTGCGTCTTCCCTGCTGGAGCAGGGGCTGTTACCCTGCCCTTCCTATAGGATGGGGATAACAAGTGAACACTTACCCTTTCTCACAGCATTAGAGATCAGATGAGTTAAGAGATGCCCATTTTTAAGAAGCAGACTTGATGGCACTTTGACCCATCACCACTCTATAAAGTGACCTTCAAGCGTTCTCCTTGACACAAGTGTTGAGCCTAACCCTCCACCTGCAATCATCTGTCCACCATGATCGTTCCCAGTCACATCAATGATCTTTAACACACAGCCATTTTCATCTGGCTATGTTTTGCACAGGTATCTGACAGAGGGTTGATGGCAGAGATTGGTTCAGACCCCTTCTCTTTACCAGTACTATTACACCTTTAAGAACTGACCTGCTGTTAAATCTCATGGAAGGAATGCAGTGGAGATAGGTTACCACGGACTCTAAAGTCATCTTCCCCTTATGCACAGCATGTTTCCAAGTATGAAAGGCATTTCAAAGCCTGCTGCCAGCCATGGCCCTTTGCTAAATAGCAAAGCATTTATGACACCTCTGGTCTGTGGAAATTGCCTGTCTGGGACCTTAAAGTCAACTTTCATCCAGCTGTGATGCAAGTTTAATGCCTGCCAGAGAAGAAATAATACTTGGAAATTAAGGATTGAGGGAGGGGATCTTCAGCTGATACAAACCTTATTGACTTCAAGAGAACTACACTGGTCTGCACCAGTTCTGCTGGTGGCCTGGGGTTTTAAGTACAGAAATGCAGCTGAAATTCCTTTTTAAGGAAGAAAAGGTTGTTGGGAATGGTGTGCTCTTATTTACATCTGGTTTACACTGCTCTGGGGGTTCTGTCCCATCCTTTTGGTTCAGAAACTGAGGACCAGCCATGCTGTGTTTTGGGGAATAGCAACTCCCCAGTGTTTCTCTGTGTTCCCCACTAAATGATGATACCTTGTGTCTTTCTGCACCTTTCCCCTAGTGGAGTCAGCCTGTTGTGGTTACCAGCACCTTTCCGGAGCTTTATTCCCATTCTCCTCTATAATCTGAGGAGGTTGGATCACAGAAGCCATTGTGCTTAAGACAGTAATGAGGATGAGGGCAAGTTCTCTGCAATCTGTGGCAATGCTGGGGAACTGCCTGGTTTGTTGTCTGAGGACCAGCAGATCCTATGGGCTCAGTAGCTGATGGGAAAAGAAGAATCAACTACTGAGGTTCTGCTGGCTTCCTTTAGTTCCTGAAATGCGTATCATAGAATCATAGAATAGTTAGGGTTAGAAAGGACCTTTAAGATCATCAAGTTCCCCTGCTACGAGCAGAGACACCTCACACTAAACCATGTCCTGGAGCAAAGTAGCAGAGCAAATAGACACAAAACTCCTGCAGATCAATGGCAAAGAGCTCCCCAGCACTAGCTGCTCCCTTCCCCCAAAGAGAAAACGTTTTCCTGTGGAGCAGGCTGCAGGCACAGCAGAATGCACATGTCAAACCTCCTTAACTTTCACTGGCTCCAAAGGAGGGTTTAATCAGTGCAGTAAAGTGAGGAGTTGTGAGTTCCTTGCAGTAAACAACTTAAACATTATTAAACACACACGTGTCTCTTTAAGGAGATGAATTGATTGTGTGTGTTTATTTTTACAGCATTATTTAACTGAGTAAGGAAGAAAAGACCCGACTCGGCCTTGATGCCAAGATGATAGAGCTGAAACAAAGCCCAAGGAAAGAGTTTTCCACTGGGCTCATTTTTTCTCCCTAATAACTGTCTCCTGTATCTGCCAATCTTAGGTCAACAAACAGGGGTTGATTGACAAGTTAAAATGTTTAGCTTAGCCTGCAACTCATATAAACCAATTTAAAACATCTAGTGCAGGAGGGAGATGTAAAAGAAACAAACAATATCCCTTCCTTCCGCGCCTCTCCCTCGAGTGTAATCCAGAAATGGTTTTGTCCTGGGCATGGGCTGGTAGCAGGGACATTCCCTTGGTAGGGATTCAGCAGGTGGGGGCTCTTCATCCCTCCCTGCTCCTTCATAAGTCAAAATGATGCAAGTCCTCATGGCGCTGCAGAGGGGGCTCAGCATGGAGCAGGATGGCGTGAATATGAGGTTGTTTCCATCCTGCCTAGGAGCTGTGCTTTTAAAACCACTTTCCCATGTTAACAGCATCCCTTCCAGCCTGTGGCCTATTTTAACTCATCAATGTGAAAAAACTTGCTTTCTCCCCATTTTATTCCCTAAGCAAACAGTAGCCCAGACAAAAAGTCTTGTCATGACCTGCAGTGGAAGCAAACCCCAAAACTGAGCCCTTGAAGGAAGCATTGGTGCAGAGCCGACACCATCTCATTCAAGGGGCAGCTATCAGGAGTTCAGTGCACTGATTTTTAAATGTATATCTTAAAGATTCCTTATTGTCTTATAGTGGTGGTTTTAGCTGTGTCCTAGCAGAGTCACAATATTGAAGGGACCCATCTCTGCTTCCTTTAAACTTGTGTATCCATCTGAAAGTGTCTTGTACTCTAGCACAGAGATGTTAACCAGCCCAACCTCCCTCATCAGGAGCATCTGCATGTTCTGTGCCTGTCTTATCTTCTGTAAATATTTAGTAGCAAAGTTGTGGGGTTCTCTAGATGTTTAAAAGATAAATGTACATCATAGTAGCCCTGTCTCACAACTACATTTGCTTAAATTATATAGGAAAACAAATAACCCTTCCAACTTAGCTGAATGGAAAACAATTGTCTGGCTTTGATGGTGTGAGTACAAATGCCTCTGCAGTTAACACCTTTAGTGATTGATGTTTTTTGGTGCTATAGGTTTGTTTTGCTCCCTTGCTGTTTGTTTTCTCACTGGGCTACTTGGATGGGGAATGCCATTTCTCCATGTGGAAGTGCATATTTGGGCAGCCGTGGACTTTGGGATCAAAGAGGCAAAACATGCAAACACAGCAGTTCATCTGAGAGGTCAAATGCCCTAGAACTAGCCAGGGAAGGCAGATGGAGGTCTCTTCTTCCAAACATGGGTAAGGATGTCACAGAGTGGAAAGAGCTTTGCATTTTGGGTCAAAGAATAACTGAGATAACTGATCAGTTCAGTTGGCTTATTATTAATAATAATTATCTATTGGTAAACCTGGGTACTGTCTAATGACTGGCACAGAGTTGGGAATGCCAGGTTAAACCAGGAACACCTCCTGTTAGTCTTCCACACTGCTTTTGCTGATGTGAAAGGTGCAAATTGTGAGACTCTGTGTCCTCTATAACTGTCTTCTCTGAGATGTTCTTGCAGTTTCCCATTGTTAGCTGTCCTTCAGCTGGAGGAAAGTGGTTACATATCTTTGCATGGTGGGGTCTTGTTTTCTTTAGCTCCTCAGAACCTTTTACTATGGGTGTAAGTGCCGCCAGTCAGATGCTTTGCTTTGCTCCGCTCCATGCTCCGTCTAGCTTCTGAGTTCCCCATGGAGCCTGCATTTGGGGTGGCTTGGGAGCAAGGGAGTAGGGAACTACAGAAATGGAATTATCCAGCCGATACTCAGCCAACCACCCAAGGAATTGGTCGTATCTCCGGTGCTCATTTCACTAAAGCTTCCAGACCTGATGTGTGTTTTTCCTATTACTTTTTTCTAGTAGGATGTTGTTCATTTGCTCTGTTCTGGTATAGGGACCCTTAAAAAGGTCCAAATGGAGGAAGATCTGGGGGTATATGTGGGAAGAAGGAGTTACCGGGGTCTTTTGCTTCCCCTGTAGGCATATTGGGCAAGGCAGGTACTGTGGTTTCTTCAGCCAAGCCAACACAAGGCAGCGGGATGCCATGGGTCACTTCATGGTATGCAATGAATCAGGCTTGCAGCGGACTGAGGCATGGCTTGGACAGGTCAGAGTCCATGTGTGCTGCCCGTTTGGTCTCCAGCACATTGGAGACCTTCACACCACGCACACTGACAACCCTGTTTCTCCTTTAGGTCTGGTCAGGATGTACAAGTCATTGTTAAGATGTCACAGAAAGCTGGTTTGAGCTGAGATGTAGCTGTGTTTTAAACTGCTTAACAAAAGCAGACTGTCTCCTCCTGGGTGCGTTTCCAGAGGAGGGCTTGCTTTTCATTTCCTTTGGATCTAACTTTTAGAGCTAACTTTACCTTAACAAAGACCAGCTTTAAAATAGAGAGGTATTACCCCAGAATGGATGTTAAACAAAAATAAAAATTACTGGATGTATTGACAGGTAGAGTTTGATGTTTTTATTAAGATCTGTCTGTGCAGGAATAACCATCATTGCTGCTTGTGCCGCACTTGTAAAATGTCTTTCAAGAGCTGCCCCAGGTAGACTTCTTTTATATGATTTTTGTGTGTCTATAAATCAAATATATTATCTGAGTAAAAGCTACATAAAGCAGATCTGGCTGGTGAGGATGAAATAGCTTTAAGGGGGGATTTTCATGGAGGGACTGAGGATCAAGGATGGGAGATGCCTGCACACCACAGGTTTTTGAGTTGTAGGACAAAGAGGAAATGAATGAGCAGCTGAAGAGTTATTGGTTGGTGTTCAGTGTAGTTTTAATATCCTTAAGAGCGCTGTTCAGTTGTTGCACTGTACATGACACTGCTGCTGAGTTGGAAACCAGTGTTTCCTATGCCTTTCCGTGCCCCATTGCTCACAGCGAGCATTGAGCGGTGTGGCAGGAGCATCGCCGTTGCTGTTTAATTCATGGGGTTTGAGGTTTAGGTCCTCCATAACAAACATCTTGTTTGTGGCCTGACAACAGGAGTTGTTTGAAGCCGTTTTCCTCTGCCAGCTGCTTTGTGGTCAGCTGGAGGGAGCGCAGCCAGACAGCCACCCTGTAGTCAGATTGCTTCCTAGTTAGGGCAGTGGGGAAGATAGTGGTGGGCAGATCCCTTAAGCTGTTGTGTTTCAGAAAGCTCTTTGTTAAACAACTGTCTTCTGCCTTCATTCCAAGACAGCTCCATCGCTGTTCATTTCCTCTCCCTATTAAGTGCTTATCTGTGGCTAGACACGAGCAGCTGGATAGAGACCGAGTGAAAGCTGGAAAAGCTGGAGGCATCACTCTGGTCTGAGGAAGCAGCAGCCAAGAGCCATTATGCCTGCAGGGCTGGACTGTGGCTGGGGCTGCTCCGTGCAGGTGCGTGATCCCCTCCTTGCAGCTGGGTGATGAGCAGGATGGTCAAACAGGCTGTGTATCCTCTGGTGTGGGAGGCATTGACTAGCAGGAGAATTAGCACTCAGCCTACAGCTTTTCACTCATAGCCCCCAACAGCGGGCTGCCAGTGAATGGGCAACCTCAGGCTTGGAGTGAAAAATGGGAGAGGAAATGGTCTTGTTTTTCTAGCATTCAACATCAGCAAAAATTAGGAGAATCATTAGCTGCTGATGACTTGGCTTTGTTCTGTTCCAAGTTCCTTCATTATGGAAAGCTACATTATGGAAATACCCGCTCTCTGTCCTAAGAAAACTACTGTCTAAATGAGCAAAAGATAAGGGCTATTCCAAGGACCAGTGTTTTTCTTAGAGCAGCACAGGAGATGAGTTTTCTGGATCACACAATCTGTTTAATTCTTTATTTTGAATGCCTTGCCTGTGATGGAGAGTCTGCAATAGGCAAACTCTCCCACAGTCCTGCTTTTCAGCATTTACATTCATTGTCAGCTTTTTGGGTACATGGGAATCCCACCAGGTCCATGGGGAAAATTCAGCCATTTCTTGAGCTCCCCCAGGAGTTTCAAATGGGATTAATCCCTTTATCTGATCTGTAGCTTTTTCTTGTGCTGGCCCCGGAGCCACAGGGGCTGTTGGCTTGAGAGCTGCCAAGCTGGTTTATGAAATAAAAGTGTTATTTTTAATATTTTAGTACTTTCTAAGTGAGTTGAACGAGATTGAGCCAAAACAGCACCATCCAGTTGTGAACTCCAATTTCCCTGCAATGATTGCTATTCCCCTTCAGGATTCATTCCTTTCCCAGGTCAAGAGTGCACAGTAGCACTCTGGAAGCAATGGATTAAAGTACTGATAGGAGATATTTCTGCTTTTATCTTCTCAAGAATCTCTCTGATAACTGTTTTGGCCTGTTTAAATATTGGCTTCAATTTCCTTAGTACAGAGGTTGAATTTTACACACGTATTCTGCTGAGTTTAATGGCATTAGTTGCCTGAGAAGTGTTTAAATGCTTGCGAGCAGTTTTAGCCGTGTCTTTGCTTCTCCTTAACTGCATAGAGGTGAGTTTCTGAGAAGGACAGTACTGATTTAATGCAGGTAGTTTGGATTCCTTTAGTCTTGAACCTACACAATGAACAGCCATCTCTGATATTTGCTATGCAATAACTAACATGAGGTGATTAAGCAGAGCTTGAAAAGAACCAAACCTCTGCAAGGTAATGGCACCAGGGGTGAAACTTCTGCTTTCAAATGCAAAATAAAACCAGAGCTTGGGAAAGTGTGGGGTGATTTCCTTTCCCTGCTGTGGATGGAGACCTAGATGTGGTGCTCTATAATATTCACTGGTGTATTTGTCCAAACAAAGCTCTTCTCTGCATTTGCAGAAATCAAATGAGCTTAAAAGGTGACAGCAGCATTATTCTGAGTGTT